>JAQGAE010005905.1:0-10733 GCA_034696685.1 Julus scandinavius
ATTTGCAATAGAGATCTAATGAATTTCATAGTACACGACGTCTGCAAACATGTTGTCTTTCCAACTTGTTTAGCATAACATCGTGCACGATGTGTATGGCTTGTATACTGTATAAACTGAATTATAGAAGGGAAAAAACTAAACCTAAAGTTTTTAGATTGAAAGCGTTTTCATCGGTGTACTACATTATTTTTTCATGCTATGTAAGTCATCTTCATGCATAACAAAGATGTTTTTTTAGAAATTACCATAATTCATAAGTACGTGTACTTGAACATCTAGATCAATTTATAAGAACGTTATACATTAAATATTTTGTTATTGTTTTATACGGAGCGGCATACTGATGCTGCGATAAGCTGAGTAATGTACAACCGGTTTTGTTTCCATTTATCAAAAAAAGTAGATTATCATTAATAAAACATACATATATTAATAATAATATTTCCCGAATATTAGCCAACAGGAACATATCTCCTGCATATTATTAGATTTTCAAGTGTTTCATTTACATTAAAATAAGGTAATAGTTTAAACTATATACCTATTCCAGAAAATCAAACATTCAAATCAGTTTGGAGAATACTATTTATAGCAGAGCAAGGTATTCTTAAATCAGACCGGATATAAAAGGGTCTCCAAAGATTAAGTTGGAGGCAAAAAACTACGCATGTGTGCTCAAACAAACAAGGGAAAATTGAAATCAAACCACCAGCTGTTTTTTACTGGGCCAAAAACTATTCTTTCCGATGTACAACGACGCCAATAGGAGCAGACAGTGCGTATTGCAATGTTTAAATATTAAATAAGTATGCTGTAAGAATATAACAATTCACAAACAGGTATATGTTATTTATGACAAGACTATTTCGGAGCATTAATATTGCAAAAGCATGTTTAATGCGAATACATGCAAGTTTCTAAGTAAGGAAGAAAGCAGAAGAATTTTTAAAACAAATTTTGCACTCCAGAAATTTGAAATTGAAAGAGAAATTTAATTTGTCAAAGTTTAAATAAAATTGCTAAGACATTTATCTCTTACAAGAGAAACATGCAATCACCTAATGGATGAGAAATTATTTTTAAAAAAAGAAGAAGCTTTTTGTAATCACATAAGTGTACCCCCGACACTTCCATACACATATCCATCATTTTAAGGATAAAAATGCTTGAAAAGGAAAGTAAGTGATATCATCTCAGACTATCAACAGTTGAAAATCTCCACAAGATTGTCTACTGAGAAAACAGACATAAAACCTGGCATTAACGATTTCCTCGCCGTTTTCCAATAAAAGCATCCAATATGTTTAAGGATAAATCGCAGACATTACGTCTCATTTTCTAAGTCTGAAACGTCATCCTACTAATAATATTCGTTTGCCAAATTATCTACTTTGCGTAAAGATGCCCGAGCAACCAAAGCCCTCGGAGAAAAATACTGCTCAATTATAGTCAAATCAAAAAAGCTTTTTTCTCAAATCGCGGTGCAATTATTTTCTTATTTGAAACAGATTTTGTGCCAAATCACATTTGTATACAGTAATGCAGACGTGGAAGTGGGGAATGGAAATTTAGCTAATAATGAGGAGAGATGGCAATTCTTATGCATCACAAATACCCATTTTGCATGAATAAATTTTGCCAATTTATTTATTGGAAATTCTCTACGACCATTGCACGAGCTAAAGCAAAAATCTATTTTAGGTTCGTTCGAGGTTAGTCAAAGTCATTGCCATAAATTACAAATTCAAATGACTTATTTTTTTAAATGAAAGGGAATTAAGCAGCCTACGTAGACTTCAGCGCAGTCAGCAGAATAAAAATCGTTATGAGGGGGCAGAAGTTAGCCGACTTACTGGAACATTGCCTCACTAGTAGTTTAAAAACTAAGCGTCTATAGTACTGTAGGATATTATGTAAACATTGAACTGGCGAGTGAAAATTCCCTAAATGTAGTTTCCCATATCTTATTTCCGTCATTAAATGGAGCCAATGGGAAATTACCGTAGGCAGATCCGCAGTAGACTTAAATGCTCGTTGGCTCCAAATCCATGTTACTTTAACCCAGAACAGCGCCACATGCGTCACAAATGACAGAATTACCATGGCGGTTTTTCAAACTTCAAATGCATTTTGGGAATAAAAAAAAACTGGAAAAATGCCAGTTGTCTCTCTGCTAAAGAAAATGTTAGTATTTATTACAAAGGTTATAAAACCAGGGATGGTTTACGAAGTCAAGAAGCCTTGACAAGTTGACAGCATGAAAATGGTGGTTAAATGTAAAGCGAAACCTATTTTCTCAAAGAATATAAAGCGTCGAAACACATTTTCAAGTGTTTAAATTACGTGAATGAGAATGAAGGGTTACTGGAGCGGTCATCTTAACATACTGGCGTACAAGCATGCATTATGGTAAACGTCTCCATTTGTGAGGCCCACTGGGAAGCCATCATGCTTAAATGTTTGTTATGGTGTTATGCAAGGTTAGAAATAAGAAAAATGTCCGAGGAAAGTGAACTAAAACTCGGCATCCCCGTGAATGAAGCTGTTGCAAAGCACCGTGTTTACTGCACCCATATATAGCATATTGAATATCAATCGAAGCCACATTCAAAAACAATTTTTTTACTGCAGAAAACTGTATGCAGGGCATTTGATATAAAGTATGTTTTCACATAATATCGTATATGATCGATATTGCATATTTTAGAATTCAAACGAGTAATATATTTTAGCACTGCATTTCAAAACTCTTTGCGCTAGTGCATATGTCATACATATACACCGCCGCAATTTCTTTTTTAAATTGCCTTACTTCGTGTGTTTTTACAATGCATCAAAAGTCAATTTTGAAAGTCAAGAAACATTTGACCAATGACGTTTGTAATCTTAGAGGGCCGCACCCTCGCTTGGCGATTACATGTGCCTTATTGTATCGCTTCTCATTTCTTTTGGTGCTGATACTAGCAATGCATTCGACAAACGAACGGGAAAAAATGCAATAAGAAATGAACATGTCAAAATGCCCACGCACAATCATGCGCTTTTAAATATATAGCATGCAGCTTTTTCTATGACTTCTGTATGGTGCATATATGAAACAGGGTACTCACAACAGCCAACATAAAACTAACCTGGAGCATTACGAAAGCTCGTACTTCGTTTACGGCAAGGTTCCGGTTCAAGCGTCGGCATCCCGGTTGCAGAAGTTGTTGTAGTCCAAGTACTAGTGGACATACGACGAAATAAGCTTGGTGGAAAATTACGCCGAAATTTCTACAAATTTAAAGAGTAATGAAAAACGAATTAAATTATTTCTTCATTTGTATAGTATACCAAAGTTATCCTGTGAGACCAGGATTCCCTCAAAAATAAAATAAACTTGTATGTAACTTCCTTGACTTGTTTCTGGCATTTCAAGTTATCAAAACAATTTAACCTGCCAGAATTTTTGACAATATGCTTAGCAATAAAATGCTTTTCCTCTCTAACAAATAGGATTTTGCTTTTCGCAGCCAATTAACCCACCTTCAATTCAACATGATATCACACAAACTACCACAAATTTGCATTGCCATGATGAATTGTTATGGCGCATAATAAGGAGCTCAAGTAGACATACACGTTTCACTTTTTAATTACAATTAGGGGTAATTTTATCAATATTTCATATGTTCGATTGATTATTTCGTTCAATCCGAGCTTATCTAATGTAATTACACATTTGTCAATTCATCACTGTCCCCCTGAGGGCAATGCTCGTTAATTTATTTTGGAAAGCGGTAGCAAATCATATTGCTTTTCTTTTTCATGATCTGCACATGGCATGTGTCAAAACGTGTTATATTCATAATAAGCGATGTTCTCAGTTGGATAAAAAACGCAGTTACAATATAACATACACGCTTCAGAACCTGTAGCTAGGAGTGGTTGCTAGGCCATAAAAAAGCGCCGGTGCTTTCTTATTGTTCATGTTGTTGAGGAATTAAGAGTGTGACCAAAAACAGGCTTGAAACTGTCATGGAATTGAAAACACATCAAGCCAGAAATCTTTTTTATATTGATTCAAGCAGATCAAAATTGTCGTTGTATGGGCCCTGTTCGAAAAGCAATGAATTTGGAGACCCCATTCAATAGCAGAAATCCAACTTGCCTTTTGAAAACCTTCCAATTTATAAATGCAACCGAGTTGAAATTACTCGGGAATCTTCAACATGCATGGCACGATTTGGAGCCTAACAACCGTGGCTTTTCATCGATCTTTTCCCTCGAATCAGGTATATGTGTATCAGCATGAAAACACGCTTCAAAACGAGGTATGTTCATGCAAGTTTCACCGTTTTTCTAATACTATATATATATACGCTTCACGAATTCATTCTCCAACAATGGTTAAAATCCAGGTTGAAATGCACGTCGTAAAGCAAGAGTGGAGTGACACAGATAGGTGTTCAAAATCTAAAATAAAATCCTTTACGAAAAAAAAAAAGAAGAAAAAAAAACGACTACTACCTTTGGTAAGGCAGACAATTTCTCTCCCATAACAGGAATTTCTTCAGTGTCAGAACCATTGTTGAGGTCAGCCGTTAAAGCAGAAATGCCACTGATACGCGGCCTTTGGACGTGAGTAAATGCGTTGTTTGGAGGAGACAGAAGATTGGAAAGAGCCCGTAAAGCACTCACTATGTGAAGAGGCAGGCTTGTGTCTGCCAACATATCAGTGACCAGCCCATGAGCCTCCGATAATAAAGCAATGTCCAACGCCGACATTCCACTCTGAAACGATAAAAATGGTCATCAAGATTAAATAGTGAAGACTATCGCGTCAGATTTACTCGACAAATTCAGCTTTTTTATATCCCAATAAATTATGCAATAGACTTCACATTGCTCCTGCATGCGCTGAAGACAGTGATGTCTCTCGCAGTTGTGTACATGAGTGTAATATACATGGAAATGTGCATCTTTCCATTTATAGCATATTGAACGAGCTGCTGTTGTGTCTAAAATATGCTGCTGTACATTTTTTTTTTCAATATTTTTTTCATATCCATACCGAGCATATGGAAATGAGAACTGTTAAAGAAATGACCCGAAAAATATCTGAACGCTACAGCAAAGTTTGTGAGGAATGTTTAATAATAAACTGGGGAAAAATTCGACTGATTATACAGTATGTATATCTAAATAATCTAATGCATTCAATTTATAAAAAACTTTTCTGCAAAATTGTATTATATTCGACAGTAGAATATAGGATCACCCTCATCTGGTAAAATTTGTTTGGCAAACATCGGATTAATTAACACATGTTTGTACATTTGTATGCCCAATATATTACAGAGTTGATAATGGAGGCCATCGCCCATAGCAGGGGACCAATGCGTATAACGTTTCTGCTTATGGCATGTCACATAATATGTATTACTTTATTACTTAGATTGTTACATCGTCTATGCATACAATTTAGTTAAAACCTATGAAATTAAAATTAAAGGTGGCCATTTTACATTATTTTGTTACCGTCATCAGTGAAAAATTTACAAAAAAGCACATCAGTTGATTGATACTGTTGCAAGTCGAAATTGCATGTACATATACCCAAAAAGAAGCATCCTCCTTAATAAAGCAGTTTACACAAATAACATGTCCGTTCTGGATTGGAGTGGACGCCATCGTGCTTTCAACGCTGTAACATGGCTTACAATCAGACCTCCAAGCACTTCATAAGAAAATTAATTATACCTCTGTATCGCATGCATGTAATATCGCTAATACTGCTCTACGAACTCCAGATTTCTGCATATTAAATTAAGGGCCATATCACGCAACATAATCACGGCAAAAATACGATTTGATGGCCGTATTAAGTAGTAAAACTCTCGCACGTATACGAATGATGTCAGATTATTCGTTCAAACACATCTCAAATATCAGGTTTTATGTAATACACGTGTCCAGGATGAATTATCAATATTTGAATATGCTATCGATACAAGATTTAAACAAATACCGATAAAACTAAATGCTTGAATATACATAAGAGTAGCTACCGCATTTGTACATTAGGGTATTGCCGTCGATTTCAACGCTTATCATTAGCTAATTGTTTTACTTCATTTAGGATAATTAATGCAACATGGGATTACGTACATCTGAAGAAGCAGATTTACTAGGATTTAACGCATATATAAACTGAAAATCATATTAATTATGACGTATAGGTAATGTCATATTTACAACTATGTATATAGTAATTTCCATTACATTTGATTTGCTTATATTAAAAACTACATTAGCGACGCCCACTTTAAATTAATTAACTTTTAATTCAAAGATCAACAAAACTGGGAAAATAATTAAAGTGAGCAGACAAATTGAATGGAAGGAGATTCTGAAAAGCAACTTCTATCCAGCCTCTGATGAAAACTTCTGCAGGCATTAATTTAAGTGCAGTCAATTTCTACAAGGCAAGTATTTTCTTTACTTTTCAAATGTGCATCAAAAGAAAGTAATTATTAAACGTATAACTATAGAATAATGATGAAAGGACCTATATGAAAAACCAAGGAGCATCTTTCAGAATGAAGATAAGGTCTTTTGAATATAGAATTTTGTCGATAATGACGCTATAAATAGACAAAAAATCATTCTTATTCATCAGAGTAATTTTTTTAATTTATCTTAAGAGGACAAAAGACGTCGATGTGTGGCTTTATTAAACTTAATGAGTTTCTTATAAATCCAAAAAAAAAAAAAAATTTGGCATAGAAAAGCTCAACTACTATAATTTCACGCAGTGTTATTCAGAAATTGCAGCATTAAAACTCATAGCTTGTTTTTTATAAGACCAACTATGCATAAAATCTTAAATGTATCATAACGTCTTCAACCAATTTGATAAATGAAAATGAGCACAAAAAATAGTTTGACTTAAGATGAACAAAAATAGTTCCACTTCTCTGTAGAGCATCGATGCTTTCAGTGATTGCCTTCTTATAGCGGTACCATTATCATTTACAATAAAATGTGGCACATCCAATTTTTACGCTCATAAAATTTATTTGAAAAGAAGGATTGTTACGGCAAATATCAAAGAAATAAACGAGTGTTGCCAATACATTCGCTTGATCTAATTTGGAAACCTCATTTCTATCCAGAGACCGTTATCATTGCAATCGAAGATATTATTGGGGAAAACTGAAGAACATGAATTGCATTCACAGAGACTATTTTTGTAGTCCATAATGTGCGTTTCACAATGAAAATCGATCAAAGGAAAATCGCACAAGTGTACTATAGAAGTTTCCTACGATATTCAGCGATTTATCTTACTGGTCTGCATAGAAATAGGAAAATTCAAAATAACACTTCATGAAACATTGTTATTGTCATTGAACATGCTGCATGAAACCGTGCGGCATAAACAGGAAAGTATTAGTACTTTAGCCATTAAACCACGAAAGTTGCTTTGCCATTTGAATCTATCAATAATCCGTATTGCCTGTCAGTGTTTCTCATATGATGTTGCTGCGGATATTTGGGGGAATGTCGAAAATATATTATCTTAATAAAGTTTTTATGAGGGAAAAAATATTTCCTTCTTTTTACAAATTAAACATATCTATAACCTAATGCTTTAATTTTATGAAGTTAAATGTGCTGAGTTGAAAATTATTGAAAACCACTATTGATGTTTTGTTCAATATTTCTTGAAATTAAGTCCAACATTTCATGGATTTCAGAAATACCACAACGAGGTTTTATTGTGCTATCTGTTTGGGACCTTGACACATTTATAGTAACCATTTTACGAGGAATAAGAGTACCATATTCTGAGAATGTCTCCCTTTATCACATTCTTTGTGATTTCCGGTCAATTATATATTTTGTTTTTATCCGAGACCTTTGGAATAAGCCAATACTAGAGCAATAAATTTGACCCTATTGTTCGATAAATGGCTATAGGCATGCAACTAGTCGTGTGTGTTATAAGAGTGCTATTACTGAATAATCGAGAACATCTTTCCTGTTCCCTTCCATTTTCTTAAACGCATTTTCAAAATAGAGAGTGAAGATTGCTTTTGTCCAACAACAATGCTCCCACTAAGACCAACTTCACCCTTAAGGAAAACTGCTGCCATTCTTCATCCATAGCAAAATGATGACATATAAGCAGCTTCCTGTAAGCATGTCGTTAACGAAGAACAATGTTATCGTAGAGAACCCCTGTTACAGTATACTGAATATGGAACAAGAGTAAATTACTTCCTTCACGACAAGTATTGCATTACGGTATTTAATACCAGGGGCGATTCTAAAGGAGAGGACTTACAAGAGGTTCCCCTCTCACTACATAATATTGCTTCACTAACACGTGCAATCCCAATAGTGCATATCGTATTACAAATTTATGTATAAATAACGTGGATTTATTATTACCTCAATTAAAATAGAACATGTTGTTTGTTTAAAGCGTGTTGCTTTTTTTGTTGCTGTCATGCAAGTGAAAATCCATCTCATTAAATATGTAGATATTTATGGAAAGATATTGGCTAATTCATAGTTTTACACGATATTATTTACCAGCATTGTAAAAGAATGCATCTCAAAATAATGAAAATCATGCTGTTCTATTTGATATCAAATGATGAATCATTAAATAGATATTTCAAATTACGATTTGCAGTATCAATTCCAGTCTAGGAGCCTATGTAAAATGTACATAACAACGTAAACGTGTAAATGTCAGCCCTCTTATATATGGAAGTCATATTATGAAGTGGTCTTATCAATAATTCGGTAATATAAGGTGCTCATTAACAAGGGAAAAACAGATTAATTTCATTAAAAACTATGGCACTATACTATACTCATATATGATGCTTATGAGAACAATATATATAGCGTGACTTAATAACTCTAAAAATGTATATAATCATAATAATGACAATGATGCTGATTTGCCGAATATTGCCAGTACTCTTTACAAAAAGCATGCATGTGATTATATTAGCATACTGGATAAATATATAATAGGGTCTAGATCATGTGCGATGCCTGCAAACTTGCAGCAAAGCTTAAATGTCAGGAGGGAGTGTCATGGAGAAGGAAATCTATCGGAGGCCGAAAATACAATGGTCTACCACACCCAGCTTACAATTAATCAGCAATGCAGGTTGTAATTAGAAATATAGATTCAGAATAGGCTGAAGGGATTTTAACAAGCGTAAGGAATATTTAATCCGAAGCATGCTGAGTCATGAAGAAAATTGTACCGAGAGTTTATTATGCAAGGTAAACATAATAAGGTTGTGTATATTTACAGGTATTTTCCTTCCTTGTTTTGGTAGAACTGGTTATAAAAGTTTGCCCGACAAAGATTACTTTTCATAATAACCATTTTGTTTGTCATTGTCTTCAGCTATAGACAAAGTAAATAGAACCTTTTAGTTCTCACTAGAAAAAAAAAAGTAAGCAGTACTCGAAGCATATCTTTCATAGTGTTAAGTGGATTCGTCTTGACAAAATCTTATAAACGTATTGCGAAAAGGGCAATGAAATAATGTAGGGTAAAACAACAACAGATTTCAAGTGGTACTTAAGGGTTCTTTGAAAGAATGTTTTGGTTAAATGTCAGTAACTTGTGTGTATCGTTTGGCTATCAGACAAAGCGCAGACTAAATGGTCAGTCAACATAACATCGTTACGAATTTAGCGTTTGCTGAATTGGAAAGATAAATTGTATTTTTCTGTTGAGAAACCAAATCACTGCCAACGAACATTATTCCTGCCATCTGTGTCTGTAGAGTACGTAAGAAAGCTATTGGAAAAGAAACTATGCAGACGATGTGTAACTGTGATAGATTTGAATAAAACAGACAAGCAATTGATCAAAGCACTGTTAATTTTCAATGGATAGATTGAAAAAGAAGTTTACAGAGGCTGTATTCCACACGTTTTAGTGATTAGATTCTATAGCTAGTTGGCACTTCGCACTTGAATTCAATCACATATGGTGACGACAAATTTGACGATAATTGCTTGAAGGAGACGGAAAAGCGCATTTACACGCAGCAAAAGAAGCTAGCTTCACAAACTGATAAACCTACATCACAAGATGGTATCCCTCGTGGAAAGGCCAGTTTTTGCTCAATATAATTTCTATCAACAAAGTCATTGCAAGATGGTCAAGCTGAGAATACGTGTAGCCTGCAAAGGGTACATGTCCACATGCTGTCATCCAGCAACTATAAAAAAGGTGAAATATATACAAGGATTCTTCCTATCTCGTGTCATGTCCTCAAATAAGATTCAGCCTGACATACAGTGCAGTCATAAAAGCATCTGTCTTCTTTGACACATGTACCGAACGAGCATATATATTCAAATTACCGCAAATCTTATAAAGAGTGTGTCTATAGGGATATAAGTAACACGCATATTCATGTAGTTTTAGTTGTATAATCTGAGAACTGCCTAAAGACAGTATTCGCCATATCAGTTGCTGTTAATGAAATTACGACAACTGAAATAAAACAGGCGAATAAAAACTTCTTCGTCTTTGGTTGCACATACAATACGATTTTTTTCTAGGGATCAATATTTCTATACCGTATTGTAAAAGAAGTTGACTGAAATAAACCGTCACATTTGTAGAAAATAAAGCTTAGACTACAGACAACCATATACATGTACATCTTAACGACAATCATGTTAGTCACCCAAGCCAT
>JAQGAE010005906.1:0-10732 GCA_034696685.1 Julus scandinavius
GTCACTAAAAAGTCTATAAAAAGTCACTAAAAAGTCTATAAAAAGTCACTAAAAAGTCACTAAAAAGTCTATAAAAACTCACTAAAAAGTCACTAAAAAGTGTATAAAAAGTCACTAAAAAGTCACTAAAAAGTGTATAAAAAGTGTATAAAAAGTCACTAAAAAATCACTAAAAAGTCACTAAAAAGCCACTAAAAGTCACTAAAAAGTCAAAAAAAAATATCTAAAAAGTATAAAAAGTCTATAAAAAGTCTATCAAAAGTAACTAAAAAGTCACTAAAAAATCAATAAAAAGTCACTAAAAAGTCACTAAAAGTCACTAAAATTCACTAAAAAGTCTATAAAAATTCACTAAAAAGTCACTAAAAAGTCACTAAAAAACACTAAAAAGTCTAGAAAAGTCTCTAAAAAGTCTATAAAAAGTCACTTAAAGTCACTAATAAGTCACTAAAAGCCACTAAAAAGTCACTAAAAAGTCTATAAAAAGTCACTAAAAAGTCTATAAAAAGTCTATAAAAAGTCACTTAACAGTCACTAAAAGTCTCTATAAAGTCTATAAAAAGTCACTAAAAAGTCACTAAAAAGTCTATAAAAAGTCACTAAAAAGTCACTAAAAAGTCACTTAAAAGTCACTAAAAAGTCTATAAAAAGTCACTAAAAAGTCTTTAAAAAGTCACTCAAAAGTCACTAAAAAGTCAATAAAAAGTCACTAAAAGTCTATAAAAAGTTTATGCAAAAAGTCACTAAAAAGTCTATAAAAAGTTTATGACGAAAAAGTCACGAAAAAGTCACGAAAATGTCACAAAAATGTCACGAAAATGTCACGAAAAAGTCACGAAAAAGTCACGAAAATGTCACGAAAATGTCACGAAAAGTCACGAAAAAGTCACGAAAAAGTAAAAAAAAGTCATTAAAAAGTCACCAAAAAGTCACCAAAAGTCATTAAAAAGTCAGTCAAAGTCACCAAAAAGTCTCCAAAAAGTCATTAAAAGTCACCAAAAAGTCACCAAAAAGTCACGAAAATGTCACGAAAAAGTCACGAAAAAGTCACGAAAATGTCACGAAAAAGTCACGAAAAAGTCACCAAAAGGTCGAATTTTCACTCATTTTTTGAAAAAACGCAAAGGGATTCTGCAAGAAAAATCCGGATAAACGGCTCCTAAAGGCCTCAAAAATAAAAAAGTCACCAAAAAGTCACGAAAAAGTCACGAAAAAGTCCCCAATAAGTCACCAAAAAGTCAACAAAAAGTTACGAAAATGTCACGAAAATGTCCCGAAAATGTCACGAAAAAGTCACGAAAAAGTCACGAAAAAGTCACTAAAAAGTCACCAGCCGTTTATCCGGATTTCTCTTACAGAATCCGACTCGCAATTTCGAAAGTCGAATTTTCACTCATTTTAAAAATGAGTGAAAATTCGACTTTCGAAATTGCGGGTTTTTCTTGCAGATATGGATGGTACAGGTTATTACGAGTCGGATTCAGCAAGAAAAATCCCGAAAAACGACTCCGAAGGGCCTCAAAAGTGAAAAATAAAATTTTGGGCCCTTCGTGCTCATTTTTAAATGCATTTTTTTGGCCCTTTGGATGCATTTTTTGAAAATTTTATTGCAGAATTCGACTCGTTATAACATGTACTATTCTATTCTGCAAGAAAAACCCGCAATTTCAAAAGTCGAATTTTAACCCATTTTTTGAAAAAACGCAAAGGGGTTAGCCTTCTCGTTTTTTCATAAATAAGTGAAAATTCGACGTTTGAAATTTAGGGCTTTTCTTGCAGATATGGATAGTACATGTTATTACGAGTCGAATTCTGCAAGAAAAATCGCGAAAAATAACTCCGAAGGGCCCCAATGGATCGAAAAAGTGCCATTATTAAAAAAAGCCGTAATAGCGAACGGCCGTAGAGGAATAGGTGTATTACCGATCTGATAAGCGTACAGAGTCTGCAATATCCTTAAAAAACTGCTTCACCAGTGTTAAATGAAAATCAACCTAAGGAAAAAACTAATCACGAACACTCAACTGTTACACAAGAGAAAATACTTGAACTTACAAGTGCATACATGTTAAACTTGCACATATTGTTTACACATGTGCACACTAAATGTGAGAAAAGCTCACTCTTTTCCAGCTTACTTTATGGTCATCTTATTTCATGAAAATAATTTCTCAAACATAGCCATGAAAGAAACAGAAGTAACCTAAAACAAAGATGAACAAAATCAAATAATGAGTGATGTTAGCTGAAAATAACCCTGGTAGACTATTTCCTTGAAGTAAGGCATCCAGTTCCAATTAGGGGCGTAGACATCGATAGCTAATGTTGTGCCTTATCATGATTATGGTTTATTATAATGACTAGTCCAAAGTTCTTGGAATATTGAAAGAACAAACATTTACAATCATAGAGAGGACATAAGATGGACTTACTTTTTTTGAAATCTAGATGATCGTTGAAGGATAGAGAAAGAATTGCTGTATACAGTGGAGAACTAAAATGAGATATCCGATTCAATGGAATCTTGCTGTTTAAAATGGAAAGCATGATTAATGACTTAAGATTACGATTTAATGAGAGGAATTACTGAGGTTAATAAAAAATTGTGTCTGTCGGATATCTGGTGATTACCTCTGTGGAAGGAACATGGGAAGTATACAAATTTTACGAGATCTGGACTAAAACAGTCAGATGAAATAAGGAAAACAATACTGATATTCCACAGAAGAAAAAAAACTGATTTAGAAACACATGGATTCTAGAAAATAGAGTAGTTTATAAATTACCAAAAAGTCATTCATAAATCAGCCACAAGTAATTCTGATGGATTATTTTTCTCTTTATTAAAAATTACTCCTCTTCCAAATGCAAAAGCAAACAAAAGAATATTTGCATAAAATAACGCACAACATATTAAATGTAAAGCACGGTGTTCAAATGTCTCCCTACAACATTTTTTAAATTTCCTAAATATTGGCATGTTTTCTGACACCGTGATATTTGTGAAAAACCTCATTGAAGCCAGAAATCTCGTAGAAATAAAAGTGTTTGAACTTCGTAGACTAGGGCTCACTTCTGACTAGTATGGTTTGCACAATGTTTACCTGAATGGTTAAAAGTTATAATTTGAGGGGAGATGGTCACACCGCAAAAGGAGTGTTTGGTTTATCTACTCATCAAATATAAGGAAACAGAGATATTGAGGATTAACAACAACTTGAGAAAACACGATGGGTTAAGAGTTTTAGTATCGTGAGTGCGAAAACAACAACTAAATGTCTAACTAAAGCCTACAAATTTGAGTCCATTTTTAGCATTAAAACATTACCACAATGGTGGATTTCAGCCAAAACTCAAATTTGAAAAGCCCTTAGTATGCTTTTAATACAAAAAAAGGAAAGATCTAACCCATTAAATCGAGCGCTACACAAGCTTGCATTTTAAGTATACTTCTTATAGACGTATTTTAGGCAAATAGAAAAATCATTTTAATTTTCCAAAATTTTGAATTATTATTCAGTTTTGCTATATCGATCAATAATTGAATAGAACTATGCAATTAAAGCATTAGTCCATATAGTTAGTGGCTCAAAATAATAAAAATAATAAAAATAAAAATATAATAATATAATTCATTTCTTAATTATAAATCATTAATTTTTCCGTGACTTCAATTCATAATGCACATTTAATTCGTTAGTTATACTAACAAAATGTTATTTTATTGTAATGTGAATTAACTCCAAGAAAGCCTCAAGCATGACTTATTAACTCGATCAAAGTATTAATATGGTATTTCACGATTCAAATGAGAAGAAGCTAAACCCTTTAACATTATTTATTAATTTCTGAAACACAGTTGCTAAAAATAAAAATAAAAAATATCTCTATGGGGAAAATATTATACATAGATGTCACATGAATATTTGGCATATTAGAGTCTACATAATATGCAAAATTCAGAAATATTTGATAATATTTTTAACTCAACTGTGTTTCAAAATTAATCAAGACTTCATTAATGGATTTAGCGTAGACTTAAAATTAGAAATAAAAGAAATGCATTTCAAATTTACACGATAACAGATTTTCAATGCGCACATATGGGCTGACTAATCATAAATTATTTAAATTAAAGGTGTCATAAACCCTAAACCCTCAGTGTTTAAGTTTCGAAAAAAAATATTACAAATAACACATTAAAAAATGTATTTCATTTCTGCTCGATTTTTGAAATTTTCATAATGAAATATAAACTTTTTAAATTAAGGAGAGAAAAAAAAGAATAATTTCCGAAATTTCAACACTGCAATTATAGGATTTAAAATCCCTTTAAAACGTTTAAAAATGATAAGTTTTACGCTGAAACATGCACGAAACGATTTAACTTGAAAACTCCTGTGCAGTGCAACACAATTTGGGGTATAGATGTTAACAGCGAGCCGTCAATGAGGAAATTGAACAAATTAATAACTAGAACATTCACCGTATTGACATTAAAATATGGAGATCATCACGATTTAAATGGCTGATATTTGGCTCGTAGAAATCAAGTTAAAATCGTTAGGCACCATACAAGTGGGCGAGCAAAGCATATGCGCTTTTTAAAAGCCTCGTAATATCCAATATAAGTTTGGAATTATGTATGGTGCAAATCTAGGAAAATTGGGAATAAATTGGGCAAGACATTCGAATAAAATATTTATCAAATGTGTCGCTTAATTAATTAAAATGCATTGCCGCTAGAATGAGAATAATAATTACGAGTGATTGCACCAAAGATAAAGTACTTAACAAAAATTATATCAATGGGCGCGTTGAGGACAATCCCCGGGAAGTATCAATTCACTAACCACTTCCCTGAACGCTCTGGGTAGTCTCCGATGAGTCTTCCCCGGGATGTTTTTCTCCCCACAAAAAATCGTCGATCACTACTGATCACTTTAAAATGGCGGAATACAAAACGGCTTCACAAAAAGAGTATGGGATAATTTGTATGGGCCAAACAGGCGAATTATCAATCGGCTAGGCGGGAAAAAAACTGCTGCTTGCATTTCTTAGACCTCCAGCAGACATATGCAGTCGGAAATCGCGGTAGTGTTCCCACAGCGTTCACAGCCATTCTTCCTGGGAGTTTATCCTGCTACTAACCAATTACTTCCCAGGGAGTGTCTCTAAACGCGCCCCTTCAATTTGTGCTATAAACTGATAATGTAATCTTAATATGCAAACAAAATCGAAGATATTTAAGCAATACAATAACAAGTACACAAAACACGTGATTTGCAACGAGCCAATGATAAATAATTGTTAATTTTTCTGTTAATTTCAAATGCGAAGATGTTAATAGGAATAAATATGTTTATAATGAAATATATTAGATTAATAGTTGGCCCTAAGCATGTGTTATGAGTGATTGCATGGTGTTGCCTAATATCCACAATTTTCTCTTGAAAATATATTAGCAATATGAATAAAACTGAGCATATTTTTTAAGGAAAGATATTTTTAAAAACTAGCATACGGAATATTAGATTCAATGCCATTTTAGTATTATTGAAAAATTAATTAAATTGAATGAATTATCTCTGATGTTTGTCAAAACTTCATTCAACATACAAGTTCTTCGTATAGTATTTGCATTTAAAGTGTAAATATCTTAAAACAATATTTTTGAGTTGAATAAATACTGCTACAGCAATGTCATCAGATACTTTTTTTTAAAAAAAGTGCTGTTACATGAACATTTGAAACAGGTTGCCACATTTTTTTGGAGATGCTAGTGAAAAATATTTTCTTTATCCTTTGTCTAATTTTTGTAAATGTTAAATTAACGTTTATTCAAGTTTATTCATGTTGCTTCATTTTCAGGGGCAACATCTTGACGGCTCAGAGTGCACTTACCGCAAAAAAATGCAACTTAAAACACAAGGTGAGATTTAAACATTTTCTTTGTCTAAAATTTAAGCCGAGCTTTTAATTTTTTTCTTTTGTTCAATCAATTCATCATATTTCTTAGACAAAGTCTCACCTGTGTTTATCTGACAATATATTGTGAAATTATAAGCGCTTATAGAACTGAACATAAAAGCCAGAACAAATATTGAAACTTGGATGACTTCTTCACTAAGTGAAATGTAGAGATGTTTCGCTCTCGAAAGTTTGCCGATGTAGTCTCGGCACTGCAATATATCATATCTTTGAATCCTGGGAATTTTGTCGTTTAGTCAGTTCAAAAACCCGGATTTTTGTTAGTCATGTTGTTCATCAGCTTGTGTTAGTGAAACTTCCGCGTGTATTGGCTGGTCACTCATTGTTTTGTCCGTTTACTATTAGTAGGCCACAGTTGTCTCTCTATACATCAGTTATGAAATTCTGCGAAGTTTTTCATACATTTTGTATACGCTTCAGTACTCGTAGGAATAGAGTCTCAACAAAAATTTTGGGCTCCACACTCTTGAGATTTGGAATGACCTGAATCAAAGCGGGGGGATCTGTTCCAATAAATATATTTTTTTTCGTAAACTTAAACGTACCATATTTCATTTCAAAATGTTAATATGGTGCTTGAATTATATAACTATGGATAACCACCACATTGAACTCATCACAAGGAGAGAAAAAAAAAACGTTTCTTTTTACAATAAAAATAGGGACTTTTTAAAACTAAAATTTCTCAGTTAAATCTTAAATAATCAAAATTCACTAACTTTCAATGCACTTTATGAAAATAAAAACCCCTTTTGATTCGGGTCAGACTTCTCAAGAAGATGCACGAATGTCGCTTTGTGTTGTTTTGTCATTTCGGAGCAGTCCGCGCAGATAGCGTTACTTCCATTTTGGGTTGACCTTTCACCCCTGCAGTAATCCTATTAAGAATAAGAATATTGCTTGCGTCCACGTCGAGGCTTTAATAGAAAATCCGCTATTTCTTCGGTTTGCCGTCACTAAGCGAAGAAAATAAAAGAAACTAGGTATCAAATAACTGCTAAACACTCATTTAACAATATGGAAATCCTGAAAAATAATATCCTGTGAAAAAAAATTAATCAAAAATGCTTTAAGTACCTAGGGCAAAATAAACTTATTTACTTAAAAACAAGACTTTTGTCTTGTTTTCCCACATTAAGGAGTCTACCTTAAAACAAATGTACAAGTTAAATGTATGTTAAAATCATGTGACAAAACTAATGACTGGATGTTGGTGAAAAGTTTTGAAAATCACAAACAAAACTTCAAGGAATTAAAAACAGTTCTGTTTCGGCTTTGAATATGTTTTTAAATCTCCCCATTTTTCTGCGTGGATTCTTCAAAAATGCTCAAATTTGGCCAACAATCAAAGATAAGGTATGACTGTTTCAGATTTTCTAAATATTTTTTATAAAATTGATATTGCGTGTTTTGATTTTTGAGTCCCCTTAAAATTAAAACTTAGCTCACAACCAACCTCATTCTTACAATTAAAAATCTACATAAGGATCACTGAAATTAATTTCGAACTTTGCATTTTTTCAGATACCTGTTTTGTTACCTGGATTTTTTCCATGATTAAGGGTTTCCTTGCTCTCCATGACAGAAGCCTGTAGATTGCCCCCGATGACAGATTCCTCGTTACTCTGATGGTAAATTGGTGCAATCGTTGCTGTACACCTCAGCTTCATTTCACCATCTTTGAAGTGAGATTCCCGCACTTGAAACTGCAAACCCAGAATTGATGTTTCCAAACCATTTTCTTGGATTATAGATGGATATTCTTTCAAAAATTCCTTCGATGCCTAGACAAAGAACGAAAGGTAGTTAAAAATCCAAACACACTGTTCTGAAGGGAGATCATGCAGTTTTTAAACAAGTTATTTTGGTAGACTTTCCTAACATGACAATCTTAACTTTTGCAAAATTTTAACAAAAATTAATAACTCATCCAATACGGGCCATGCCATTAATTACCTTATCAGAGTTGATGGTCCACGATAACATTGCTGCAGGTTTAGATTGGTAAGAGGTGCAATTTACGAGTACCATGTCACCAATTTGATATTTTGGTTTTCCACCTGTGATCTTTGGTCCCTCTGACGGCAAAGCTGAAAAAAAACAGAAATTGCTTAGATAATGCTGGTAATCCCAACTTCATAACACCTTAAGTATTTCCATACAATCTTTGCTCTTAATCATAGTTCCATGCAACAACTCTAGGGAGCGTCAGGGAATGGACATTTCATTAAAAAATAATAATTCTATTATTCTACCGATTTTAAGAAAATCTAAGCTTGGTACAAATTCAAAATCAGAGGTGAAAAAAAATGAGTTCCCTGGCGGACGATTCCTTCAACATTTCACAGATAAAATGATTTTATCGAAGATTATCGTACAGCATTAACTAACTTTAGGGCCACTTTAACCGCCATTTCCTTGGTTAATATGGCTCGTTAGACAGCAAACGAAAACGTTTGTGACCAACCATAAATTCCAGAAATGCTCAAATTAATCCTACACGTTCAATCTAATGCACACATATTTACAGCACTAACCTTAATAGTCATCCAGGTTCTCATTTATATTTAACTGCAAAACTCCGAAACAAGCAAAGGGCACAAAAGCGGCGAAAATTCCGTATACACACTCGCTGTACTTAACCACCTGATATTTTATGTGTATTGCTCTCGAGAAAAAGGTTTTTCCGAAAAACCTCTTGAAAACTTGATTTACAGCTTCGGAGGGACACCTTTGATTTATTAGATAATTTCGTAGCAAGCAGCAGGAAAACTCTGCTATTTATGAGTATCATTACATGAAGCATATAAATATAGGTTGGACCAAAACAAATGCCATCCATTTGCCAGATTTGTGCTCGTTCTACTTTTGTAGTTGATGCATAAAAATGACCCAGAACCCTGTTGCATAAATCTTGATTTTTCATCACAATCATGATAGTGATGTTGTGAACTAGAAACTTCGATAAGACTGTTTTTCAGTAGTTTTGTATTAGTTTTCAATTTGGACACAACCAAAAATTACCCTCATGCGAATGATTATCTTCAACGTGAGCATCCCAATCATGATTATATAACTACATCATCATTATTACTGTTACAGGAATCATTCCCGCCATCTTTATCACTATTCTCCTACTTGTTATATATTGTGCTGGAACACAGCAAACAGGTGACAACAACAACAACAACAACAACTCAGAACAAAAAGAATAGGATTTTCTTTTTGTTACATTACTTAGGATTACTAAGGAAAAACCCATGGAACTTCAACCAAAGGCCACTTCACAGCCCTAAAGGGACAGTTTGGTGCGCTGTGTCCTATACGACATAATTTTTAAAACATAATGGAAAAAAATGGCGTAGTATGTACTTTTAAAAAATAAAAACCTTTTTATCTTCTACCGTTTTTTCACAATTCACCCGCTAAATCATGGAGGTCAATCATTCTGCCCCACCCTGTATATGGATGGCTATGGCCATATACGGATATACAGATATACAGATGAGTTTGGCCATAACTGGCCATTGATGGACTTCTCTGGCCATATATGTCCAGACGTGTCCAGTTTCTGGTCTAGCCATATTTGGAATTAACAATATATGTCTATGCATGGCCCATTTCCCCCCCCCCCCTCCCACCCGTGATGTTAATAATCACCAACAACCTTATCAGAAACAACTTTATTAACATGCCGACCATAATCATGATATTAGTCACAAGCACAACCATAATTTACATGATTAAAAAACATCATCATTATTCTGATAATATCATTTGATATCAGTTGTTTACCACAAACTATTGCATATAAGGACAACCTATTAAATCCATTATCCCTTTCCGTGATTCTGCTATAAACATGTAATTTTGGAGAGGTAGAATTCTGCTGATCTGCTTTTGCACTTCTTAAACTTAACTACAGAATTTTGCTGACACTTGTTATATTCATCTATTTCACGATGTTTTTTTTAACTTCCATCCTCCCACTTTTATGCCAGAACAGCACTTTTTACGAACATACAGCATCTCGTATGGCATAGTTGTTACACATTCTCATAAGAAATGTATAAGAGGCATAGACCGTTTATGATATATGAAAGTCTTGTAAAAAAATCCTTCTTGAAAAATCTCTATCTCCCTAATTGACTTTAGATCCTCCCGTCGCTGTCAAGGGTGATATAAACCGCTAATAAATAAATGGGTGGAGTTTTTTAGGCGTCTAAATAATGAATCTTCAGATGCTATAATGGCTTCATTGGGCCATTTTCCTGGTTTTTAGGGCATGCAGGTAAACATAAACGGAAGAGTACTACTTTATGGTACTGCACTGCCATCCAACAAATTTATTAACAACGTTAAAAAAGCTACCATCCTGTTTATCATGATATTTATCCATTGGCCAGGACACATTATTTATAAAGCATTTTAGCCAGCGTTTTCGGACACCTGGGTATATGTCGGAGATTAATTGCCAC
Organism: Julus scandinavius; assembly: GCA_034696685.1. Lineage (NCBI taxonomy): Eukaryota > Metazoa > Arthropoda > Diplopoda > Julida > Julidae > Julus > Julus scandinavius. The sequence goes on from JAQGAE010005906.1 coordinate 10,470, forward strand.
TTTAGAAAATTGCAGCATGTTAGAAGAAATCTTCACAACATGGTTATATTGTCTCAATTCTCAGAGTAATGTTTGCGGTCACCTACAACTGTATAAATCAAATTATATTAACATATACATAGGTCAGTTATACACTTGTCTAGTGCATGTAACTTTCGGGTTAAAACATATTTTTGAATACAGAGGCCGGGTGGAAAAGTTATATATGGCCAGACATGTCTTATATATGCCATACATGGTTCCATATATGACCATATCTTAAA
>JAQGAE010005907.1:0-10732 GCA_034696685.1 Julus scandinavius
TCCAAATTGTCAAAAGGGTGAAATTATCGTAAGTTTGAGGGGCCACCATTGCTAAGTTTCTTAATATTTTTAGAAACAAACAAATCGGTTAAAAGCTCCTGCCTTTTATCTCTTACCCTTTAAAATATTATTTATGTATCTCTTTTCATTAAAAGTTAGAACCGTTATTGTGAGACTCCATTTTTCAAAATTTTTTCCAAATTTTCGTAAGTTTGAGAAGCGATCCCGGCTTGTCTATTTATTATTTCAACACACACAAAAATCGGTTAGAAGCGCTTGCTCATCCTCTTTCGTTGAGTAGCAAAATTTTTAAAATTCCTTATTTTGGTTTAAAAATTATGCCCGTTTTTGCGCCACCCAAATTTCGACATTTTTCGAAACTGTTCAGGAACTAAGGCACGCACCTGCTGCTTTGGCCCTGCCGTCCCCGGGCCTTGCAAATCGGCAAGGATATTTGCTAGGTGCCTGTATGATTTGGAATTGTTCTAAATCACCAGTGAGGAATTTTCGTGAGTCTAAAAGGCCATCATTGCTTAGTTAAGTAATATTTCTTGGAACCAACAAATCGATTGGGAAAGCGTGGCCTTTATTCCACTGTCAAAGGATCATTAAACATCTTTTTCTCGTTTATATGTCTATTGATACATCAGTTGACTTTTCTAGGTCTACATGTTTTTGCTTGCTTTTTGACTTCCAGGTTGAGTCTGCTGTGCCCTATGTTTGCCACTGTTTTTAGTGTTCATCATCATTTTGTCTCATCTCATTTTCCTTGTCTGCTTTTTATTGCTATGTGTCCTATTGTGCTCTATTCTCGTGTTTAACATAACTTAATCCAACCTAATCCACTTTCTAATTAAATTATTTTAGATTTATTGTTTTCTTGTGTTCTTGTGTTTTTGTGCCTCGTGCTAATTATATTACCATTTCTTACTGTTTGCTAACCTGCTTCTCAGTGATCTGTGTCCATGAAAGCTGTGCAGAAGCTTCTTACCCATAAGGGGACATCCAAACGCCGGGAGCAGGCCTTATTTAAGAAGGACCTGCCTCCAGAACTGGCTGACTTTCTGGAGTCCGAGAACTGGTTGATAACCAAAAAGGATGCCCTGAATGCCAGACGGAACTGTATAACAAACTTGAAATGCCAAAAACGCTTCAAGGAGGCCATACTTGCCCAGCTTGACTGTGTGGTGGACAAGACAAAGGCGACCATGGCCAAATCCAGCAAACGTTGGGACCATGGTCGCTTTCTAGTGCACTTTGACAGGGTCGTCCCGCTTGCAATCCAGGAAGTGGTGGTGGCTTATTCTAATCCATCTAAAACTAAAGGCTCGGACAAGGAGGATGCGGACTCTGTCCATGCCGACAGTGCATCAGCATCATCTCGCTCTGGGCTGCGTGCTGAACCATATACAACCATCGGCTTCCCACACCACTGTGCCCACCTTCACCAAGTTCGTTACGGTTAACATCAGCCGAACCATAGCAAAAGAGGGGACCAATCTCGACTTTGAGGACTCAGGGACTGACTCCTCTTCCTCGGAAGATGTTAATCTTTCCCTAAGTAGTTGCCGGCCCGGTGGGCAGCCAATCAAAAAACACACACTGGCCATTGAGCCCCCTGCTTCTCCAGCCCCCACAATACCACCAGTCGACGTAGAATGGGACGCATCGCAAGTCCTTCTCCAGTTCAAACACAACCTGGCTACCCTGCAGGAGGAATGTGCCCTCAACACTCCTTGGGCCAGGTCCAGTCAGCAGGCTGCTTAGTCTGCTATTAATGCCCTTACCCTCTTCGGCAGCGTGTGCCTGATCAGAATTTTGATTTCAGAGAAAGAATCGTTAACCGCACGTAGGAAACTGGCTGACCTGCGCTTACCAGCTATTCAGTCAATTACGGAAAAACCGGCTGCCACCGTCCCCCAAACAGGTCATGGCGGACCTACTGCAACACTCCCGCTAATCTTTGCTACCCAAACGACGTATGCATCTATCACTTCGTCTGCTCCTCGACCAAAATTTCAGACAATTGTAGCCCTCCTCAAGCCATCATCTTCGACATCTGATGAATTCAAGACAGTAGTTCGCAGACACTTTTAAGTCGCCAACCTTGATGCCCTGCGTTCTGTACGCCCCACGCAGGATGGAGGCCTCATCCTGGAATGCCATTCCATTGAGCAGCAGGGCAAGGTGACTAAGGCCATAGCTAACTCCACTGCCTTCCAGGTCGTCCCTCCTCATGCCCTCCGCCTTAAACTGCTAATTACTGGTGTCGACGTAGAGCTCCCTAACGAAGACCTCATCGAGGAGCTGTGTGAGGCCAACCCGGACCTAGGCAAAAACCTCACGGGGCCACTCTCCAGCTACATTACCGTGCTATCCCACCGACCTTGCTGTAACCTTGCAAGAAAAAATTTGATTACTGAGGTCTCTAAAGCTCTCTACGACGAGTGAGACTGGGATTTACTGTTCACCTTATCCAGCCATTTGCCCATCTGACAAGCTGCTACAAGTGCAACGACTTTGGTCATCCGGCCAAGTACTGCCACATGCAAGAGGCCTGTTGTGTCAACTGCGGACAAACCCACCCAAAAAGACCTGGCCCCTGCCCTAAGCAAGCTGACTGCTCCAACTGCAAAGCTAGGCATATTCCTGCTGCTGAGCAACAACACAAGGCGAGCGAACCCAAATGCCCTGTCTATGTCACCCGGTTGGAGGGTTTAAAATCTGCCCACCTCTATGGAAAGACGGACCATTCTACAGATCAACCTTGGTAGGGGAGCTGCTGCGACTAGTGCTGCCCAAATAATGAGGTTAGATGCATCCATCATTTGCATTCAGGAACCCTGCCCATCCAGGCAACTTGCTTCTTGGAAAGGTCAGGTTGTCCCAGCCACACCCTGGGAGGATGCCCGCATCATCGCAGGACAATACGCCCAGCTGCTGAGCCTCAGGCAGTTCTCCACTCCTGGAGTAGTTATTGTGAGAGTGCGGGACCATCGAGAAGACTGGATGTTGATTAATGCTTACCTTCAACCAGCGGCAGACTAACTACCTGCCAGCCCTCACTGCCTTGGCAGACTGCCTGCACGCGATCACCCTTCCGACCTTGATCACAGGAGATTTTAATGCAAAACACCCAGCCTGTGGTTGTGCTGATATTGACGCCAGGGGGCAGGCGGTCATGGACCTTATAGCTCTTCATGGTCTTGATCTCTTAAATGAACCTGCCCAAGGCCCGACATTCTTGACATCACGGGCTGAGGGGTACACAGACCTGACCCTTGCAAGAGGCCTCCACAGGTGCTCATGGAGAATCCTCGATGAGCAAACCCTAAGCGACCACCGCTACATCTGGACGTCCTTCTGTCTCGGCAGACAACGGTGTGCTACAACTAATACTATCGGTGGCATGCAGCGGACTGGCCTCTATTTTAACGCACCATAGTAGAAGGTGTTCCCCAGCTTCGCACTACACTTGCAGGTGGAGCTGAGAGAGCTGCAGAAGCCTTACAACACCTATGCCTTTCAGCCAGCAATGCAGCTATGCTTGCACTTGGCGATAACTCCCATAAGCATGTGGCGTGGTGGACACCAGCACTTACCCACCGCCACTCGACTCTGTGATGACTGCGTGAGCGCCTGCATTGGGTCCCACATCCCAACGGACGACCTGCCTTTCAACGCACCCTACGTACCGGTCTCCGGGAATACAAGGCTGCCATTTTGCAGGCTAAGTCTGATTCCTGGAGGGCTTACTGTAATCGGGAGTCTAGACGAGACCCATTTGGCCTGCCCTACAAGATCTTGGCAGGCCGCCAGTGCCCTAGGTTTGCATTAGACACCACCCGCAGGGCTGATGGAACATAAACCACCTCTGAGGCAGACAATATGGCAGAGCTCATCACTCAGTACTTTCCTAGGGATGACCCAACCACCGACCTTCCGGTCCATCATGCAGTACGTGCTGCTGCTGTCTGTATGCCTTTGACTCAGCCGGATCATCCATTTTCCATTTACGAACTTTCTGTGGTTTTCAAGTCTTTCCACCCTGCAAAAGCCCCCGGACTGGTTGCCTTCCCCGCTGCGGCACTGCCACATCTCTTTGCTGCTGCAAGCCAGGTGTTTCTCACTTTTCTGAATGCCTGCTTGATTAAGAGATGTTTCCCTAAAATGTGGAAAAGAGCAAGGGTGGTGTGGATATCCAAACAGGGAGGTAATTTTGTGCGCCCTATCTGCCTCCTGCTGGTGCTCGGCAAGGTATTGGACAAGCTGCTCTCTCGGCGACTGGCCTTTTATCTTGAGACTGGAGTTTCGTTCTCCGACAGTCAGTTTGGCTTCCGGGAGGGCAGAAGTACCGAGCAGGCTATCTCTCGTCACCTATCAAAAGTTAATGCAGCTAAAGCTGCGGGTCTGCATTTCCTTACTATTGCGCTGGACATCAAGAATGCCTTCAATTGTGTCTGGTATCCGGCCATCCTGCAAGAACTCTTGCACGCTCAGTGTCCTAACGACTTGTACAGTATTTTGCTGGACTTTCTTTTAGACCGCTTTATCATAGCTAGCTCCGTCACCGCTGCAACATCCCGTGAGTGCCCACAGGGGTCGTGACTTGGCCCACTGCTTTGAATCCTACTCATGGAGTCCTGGTTCAGGGCTGTGCATGCCATCCTGGACGAAGATGACAGTGCGGTCACCTTTGATGATGACTCAACCATTGGCCTTGCAGATACCTCTTTAGTTACCATAGAGCGAAAGTGGAACCGTACCTGGGCTGCCTGCACCTCCTGGGCGCGAGATGTCGAGCCCAGCTATGCCGCAGAGAAAACTGAAGCACTCTTCCACCCTGCTCGTAAAGCTACCCGCCAACCTAGGTTCTAAAACGAACCTCGCACCCCATGGATATGCACAGAGGTGGCTATGGTTCCCTGCAGACCATCGATCAAACTGATGGGCCTTCAGATTGATGCTGCCTAGAACTTTATTCCGCACACCCGGTACATCCAAGGCAAGCTTGTGCGGATTAGGGCACGCTTGATTTCCATCTTTGGCAGAGATTAAGGAATCTCTCCGGAAATTCTGCGTATTCTCTACCTTCGTGCTATTGAACCCATAATGACCTATGGGTTAAAAGTCTAGCTGCAGCTCAGCGCCTATTTCAACTAGTTATCACCTGTGCCTACAGGACAACAGCAAACTCAGCACTCAACGTGTTGGCAGCGTGTGCCCCCATCCACCTGCGAGCAGAGTCCCAGTGGCAGCTTCAAAACACAACGATCCGACAACGAGCAACCCTGGACCTGCCTGCTTTAGTTTATAGCTCGGTTCAACCCTCCTTAAGAGGCTGCATTAACTATGCGACATGGACTCCGGATGCTGAACCTAATCAACTGCATTGCTTCACTGATGGCTCAAAGCTTAACGGTTCAGTAGACTTGGCAGCTGTTCTACTTCGCTTCCAGGATGAACATGGCTTTTGGCAAGCCCGGCTTCCCGAAAAGTGCTCGGTGTTCCAAGCAGAGCTTCTAGCAATTTATAGGGCTATTCTGATGCTAGGCTGCTATCTCAACATTGGAAACCAGGCTTACATTTGCTCCGATTCCAGGTCTGCCCTGCAGGCAGTGTTGTCTGGTAATCGGAAACATGAGCAGGCAAAGCAAGCCTTCCTCCGGTTGCTACATCTCCGTGACTCCGGCCAGATCATCTCACTGTTCTGGGTGAATGCTCACTAGGGGCACCTTGGAAATGAATGTGCAGATGCTCTGGTCAAGGAGGCAACTCTGCTTACAAACATCACCAAACACCCTCTTCCGATCATCAGAGTACGCCAAACCCTTCGTGAGGTCGAACACAACAAGTGGCAGCATGCTTGGGCCACCGACATCCAAGGCCGTGAAGTATTCGCCTTACTCCCTACGGTTAGAAACCCTTGGCTTTTTCTAATTGGTAAAATTGTGCAGCTTATCTCCGGTCATGGTCCCTTCCGAGCATACCTGCAACGCTTTAACTTGCTCTATGGTGATAATTTCTGTCCTTGTGGTGAGGGGTATGACTCTCCCTCCCACATTTTTCTGGACTGTTCTTTACCTGTTCGAGCCATAGCACGGGATCAACTTGCACACACGCTGACAACCCTGGGATTTCACTAGACGTGTGATTTTACAGCCCTCTGCAGCGATCACTCATCTCTGTTCAAGAACTTTGCTGGACAGGTAGTTATTGACTACCCTTCCGACGACGACGCCGACTAAATACCAGACACAGTTAGCTCGAGCCAGATGCTCAGTGCAGTTCTTCTCTTCACTAAATCGTTTCCCCCAGTGATTGTTCATTATCTGTTTATTATTTATACACTGTTTTAAATTTATGCATGACAAGCTCTCTGCACTTGCTTTTGTTGACTACCCAGTTTTGCCATGTTACTTTTCGTTTTTAATTTTGTACCTTGCCTCTACATATTTCTGCATGCTAGTTATCTCTTCATCCCCTGTCTTTTCTCATGTTTTCCCAGTTGTCATCTTACCATTGTACCATTGTACCGTCTTACCATTTTGTTTACAATTTGCAATTTATGCCTGCAAAGTTCTCCGCACTTGATTTCGTCTGCTTGCTTTTGCCATTTTACTGTTCATGCTTTTCTTTATCACGTGAAACCATCAGCACTTTACTTCATTCCTTTTTTGTTGTACTCTTCGTTGTTCTGTTAGGAGATTTGTATTATGTACTCCTTCCTGTATGATTGTATTATTGCGACTTCGTTCATGTGTGTTTATAATTTTGTATTTTGCGCTTTTGTTAATTGTTTGTTAACTGTTTTCTCATTGACAACTGTAAAGCTGTAACACGTTCTATGTTTATTCATGTCAACAAAACACTATGCAGGTGTTTGTTCTCTTCCTGGGCTGGCCCGCAGATGGTACCACTAATCTGGCAGTGCTCCGCACCCCTAACCCTATTTCTAAAACTAATTCTTAACTGCCATTCTTATAAATTACAACATTTAATTCCTCCCGCCTTATGTCCCTTGGCGTGGTTCCATTGTCAGTGGATTCTAGAAGGAGCAGTTGTAACCATTAAGCCTATTAAGGCAGGTGGGCCAGAGGCTCATTTATTCATGTCCCTATTTACTGTCTAGCGAAACCACAGCCAAGGGAACGGGCTTGGCGAAATAACCGGAGAAAGAAGAATCTGTTGAGCTTAATCCTAGTTTGACTCTGTGAAGAGACATGAGAGGTGCAGCATAAGTAGAAGATGTTCGTTACGGATGTCGCCCTTGAGATACCAATACTTTCATCGTTTCTTTACTTACTCGGTAAAGTGGAGAGCAGAACCTCCCCTCCGAGCGGGAGTTGAGGTTCTCCCTTCTGTTGCAAAGTGCCGCGCCGTCCCACATTAATTGTTCTTGTGCTTCTTATCGCTATAGCAGTGGGTTCAGGGGCACAATCTCCACCGAGGACACTGTCAGGTGGGGAGTTTGACTGTGGCAGTACATCTGTCAAAAGGTAACGCAGGTGTCCTAAGGCTAGCTCAGCGAGGACAGAACCTCGTGTAGAGCAAAAACTCAAAAGCTAGCTTGATCTTGATTTTCAGTACGAATACGAACCGCGAAAGCGTAGCCTATCGATCCTTTTGATTTTAAGTTTTAAGCAAGAGGTGTCAGAAAAGTTACCACAGGGATAACTGGCTTGTGACAGCCAAGCGTTCATAGCGACGTCGCTTTTTGATCCTTCGATGTCGGCTTTACTTGTTCTACATACATACATTCTGCTCAATAACCTGGTATTGTTAACTTAAGAACATATGTATTTCTTGCTTGTGATTTTTACCTGACATAACAACAGTAACATTTTAGTTTAACATAGTTTCGAATGTATGCTGCATGACGTTGCGGATTTATGATAACTTACCGACCTTTGAAATTTTAAATTCCGTTACTTTATTACTTTTTTTTATCTTTTATTATTTTTTTAAAAACGTTTTTAATTAGGCACATGGAGTAACGTTTAAAATGATAATAAATTTCTCATTTCTTCAAAGGTTTTCGTCAAATGTCACATGTTTGCTGCACGGCCTTGAGAATGCATGATAACTTACCGACTTTTTTGCATTTAATTTTTTTAAAGCATACGTTTGCTGCATATAGTTTTAAATTACATTATTTATTTATTTAAAAAAAACCTTTTTAATGAGGTGCATGTAATGATGTTTTTAATGATAATAATTTTCTTATGCATTGAAAAGTTTGTAGCTGAATGCCGCGTGTTTGCTGCACGGCGTTGAGAATTCACAGCAAGTTACTGACCTTTTTTAAAGTTTTTATTTTTTATAGCACGTGATTTTTGCGAAAATTCTTTACTATTCGTGTTTAAAAAAAACTTTTTTAAAAAAGTGAATGCAATAACGTTATTATTGATAATGATTTGCTCATGCATTTAAAAGTTTAGAGCTGAATGCCGCATGTTTGCTGCACGGCGTTGAGAATTCACAGCAAGTAACTGACCTTTTTTAAAGTTTTTATTTTTTATAGCACATATTTTTTGCGTAAATTTTTAAAATTCTTCACTGTTCGTGTTTAAAAAAAAACTTTTCAACTAAGTGCATGCATTAACGTTATTATTGATAATGATTTGCTCATGCATTCAAAAGTTTGGAGCTGAATGCCGCGTGATTGCTGCACGGCGTTGAGAATTCACAGCAAGTTACTGACCTTTTTTTAAAACGTTTTCATTTTTTATAGCACGTGTTTTTTGCGTAAATTTTTAAAATTCTTTACTATTCGTGTTTTAAAAAAAACTTTTTAACTAAGTGCATGCAATAACGTTATTATTGATAATAATTTGCTCAAGCATTTAAAAGATTGGAGCTGAATGCCGCGTTTTTGCTGCACTGCGCTGAGAATTCACAGCAAGTTACTGACTTTTTTAAAGTTTTCATTTTTTATAGCACGCGTGTTTTTTTCAGAAATTTTTAAAATTCTTTACTATTCGTGTTTAAAAAATAATTTTTAACAAAGTGCATGCAATAACGTTATTATTGATAATGATTTGCTCATGCATTTAAAAGTTTGGAGCTGAATACCGCATGTTTGTTGCACGGAACTGAGAATTCATGATAACTTAATGACTTATGAGTTTTGTTTTTAATTTTTTTTTGTTCAGCATACGTTTCTTGCCTAGTCTTTTCTTGCTTCGAGGTTTTTAATTTTTACTTCTGTATAGCATACATATGTTGCGTAAAAATTTAAAAAAACATTACTTTGTTGATTCAAAATTTTTTTATCTTATTGCGTGTAATAACGTTTTTAATGATAATAATTTGCTCATGTCTTCGAAAGTTTTTAGCTAAATTAGACGTTTTAGCTGCATGACATAGCTTATTCACTGTAAGTTGCTCACTTTAAAATTATTTTTTTAAATATTTTTATACGATGAATTTGTTGCTCAACATATTTTTTTCGCGATAATTCTTTGTAATATTTTTTTAAACATTTTTTTATGTATGTATGTAAAATTACGTTTTCATTTTGAAATAGGTCAACCTTTTCGTTAAGTTTTAAAGTTTTGTATAAAAACGTCGGGAATGCTTTGTAAATCTTTGGCACCTAGCATACATTTTCGCGTTTTTTGTGATTCATTCGATGCGTGATGTTCAAATTTAGAATAGCGTATGCATGTTTTTGAACATAAAACTTTAATTAATTACTTGTTAAACACAAGAATACTAGGAACGTTGTTTGCCAAAGTCATGTGCATTGCTCAAAAACATTGTAACATGCACCAAAGTTTGTCACCCACGTTCCATGTTGTATGTAAAAAAATATTTTTGCTTACCTGCAAATAAACCTACAAACACTTTCACCCAGCAAACAAGCACGTCATTTCAGAAAAACTTTTTTACTCGCACACAAACATTGTTACATGCAGCATATGATGTTGCCTACCATGCATCATATTCTAGGAACATGTTTGGTTGCTTGTAATGCACCTACAAGCACTGGTACTTAAAAAGCCAAAAAATTGTAGGAAAAAAGAAACAAAAGCATTGTTACTCGTACACAAACATTGTTACATGCAACATGTTGTCGCCAAACATGCATCATGCATGAAAGAAAACATGTTTGGTTACTTGCAATACACCCAAAAACACTGCTACATAACAAGCAAACAGTGCATAGCAAAGCAAACATTGTTACAAACGCACAAACATTTTAACACTTACTAAATGTTTTCCCCCACAATGCATCATGTCCGAAGAGCATGTTTGTATACCTGAAAAGTTACCACACAAAAGCTTGCACACGAAAAACCATCAATTCACTAAAGAGAACATTGTTACCTATGCACAATAATTGTTACAGTCAATTAGAGTGATTACGCAAGCAAACCAATCGAATGCCACCTCGCCGTAAGCAGTTTCAAGCAAAAGGCTTAAAAAAATTTTTTGGAAAATTTTGGTAGTCTGCCAAAAAAAATTTCATTTGACGCCAATTGCAGCATTCATGCCTTACTAGGGACGGAAGGGGTCGGCATGACCCTCTCTGTGTTGCCACATTAATAACTTGTTTGACTATTGTAGGGAGAGCACTGGTGGCGTTGGTGAGTGCCTTTGCGCACTCTCCCGCACCGGTGGCTGGCTCCGTCGCCCTGCACCCGGGCTTTTGGGGAACAGCATGGCATTTTATGCCTGCTCTGAGGTGTGGTGGCATGGACCTGCTGTAGTGGCAGTGTCGGGACAT
>JAQGAE010005908.1:0-10731 GCA_034696685.1 Julus scandinavius
AGGTTTTGGAAGAACATATTTCGAGATATACATGGAAAATACACTGAATTTAGTTTGTAAAGGTAGGGAATTCCAGAAATTTCGAGATATACAGGTTCGACTGTATTTGAAGTTCTATACCTATGTTCGTTACCCAAGGTCTTTTTATTTATTTAAAGTTGTAATAATCTCTTGTTGTGCTAACATATGGATTTTTCTCCCTTTGTTTCAAGGAAGTTACAGAACGATGTAAAAGTGGCTAAACAAAGTGCCAATAAGCGAGCCCCAGATACCCCTAATGAGGTATGGTATTTTTTGTTGCGTGCCTTGTTAAACCTGATGATTTTCAGTCAATCTGGCTAGGAAAAGTGCCAAATCGAGCTTGGTGGTGTTGCACTATCATCCTATCATCCACTTAAATCTTCACTGTGCTTTTTGTGGTAAAATTTTAAGGAATGTGCCTTGAAATCATTGAAATATGATGCATTTTTTCCCCAGTGAATTTACTGGACCTCAAGTATAGTTTTGTATAATTGAAACTTTTAGTTGCTTTATGGGAAGAAAAATATGGTGTGCACTATTGCCGATTGAAATTTGTTTTCTGAGTGTCTATTTTACTCAATTTCTTCGTTTATAGAATTCTGCCGGGAAACGCCCCCTTGCTTCTCCTCAGGAAAGCACACGACCCACTCCAACCAAGTAGGTCAAAGCATGGCAAATGCATTTGATATTGTTTGATTGGTATTATGATTCGAGAATGATTTTTTTTTAAATTAAGGAACCACACGGTACACAAAAGCCCCACGGGAAGGCGGGCCACTCCAATCAAGGGGCATGAACAGAATGCGGCAAACGTAGAGGAAACCAAGCAGATGAAATGTTGGTTGAGGCGAGCCCTGGGTATTGACCCAACCAGCGGTAAGTTCAGTTAAATTTACCAGGTCTGTTTTTTATTTTGTAATTCTTTGGAAATTTATACTTGTGCATGGCTTAGTCGATTCTCAAAAAAAAAAATCCATTGCAAATTCTATGCATATCTGTCAAATTAATTGCGAAAATTTGTTCTCTGTTGAACGTTTTGATTTTAACCTGAAAATTGCCTTGAAATTGTGTAAAACTGTCAAAATTGGCAGTTGTGTAAAATCTAAAAAATGGTGTCAACGTTTTGGTTGATTGCTAATCTTTTCTGTGCAGGAAAATATGAAGAAATGAGCAATTTGGAGTTAATTGCTGAAATTCAGAAACTGGAAGAGGCAAGTTTGAATTTTTTGGCAACTCATTCCTGACTCGGAATGTATTGCTTATACAGTAAAACCAACTTAAAGAAGTTCCCTGTAAGAAGGGGAATTTTAAATAAACCTCACTTAAATTCAATTGATGTTAACTTTTCCGGATTGTAAGCTGTGTCGCTTATGACGTTTTTCAATGTACAAAATGAAATCTCATGATCCCAAGAGTTCAATTATAATTTGTAAATAATTAACTTAGACAGGAAAGCTTTATTAACTGTAAATGTTAGCATACACTTGGGGCATAGATTCAACGCGGAACAATGTTGCGGCGTCACGGTTTATTAGTTGTTTTTCCAAAAAGTGTTTTCTGAAATCATTTAAAAAAAAAAAAAGCTTATCCATGTGGAGTAGATTTTAAGAAAAACCTAAAGTCGAAAACAACCACTGTTTGTGCTCACTTGATCATGACATGGAAATTATGATAAAACATTAACAAATTGAGCAATTATTGCAATACAAATTTTGTTGTTATTCTTTAATTAGGCAAACGCATTTTTTTCATCGAAAAGTTCGGATCACTCTAGCATCAGTTTTATTAAACCTCTAAAAGCCCTTTATGTGATTTAAGTTTCATGCAGCGGGTTGTTTATCCTATAACAGGAATTGAGGTTGCATAAAAAAATCGACGAATTCGGCAGCTTGCAAGATCCGCCATCTGATTGGAAGGCCAAGGAGGTCGTTGCAGCCGAAGAGCTCGACAAGCTCAAGTTGGAGCTAGTCAAAGTCAAGGAAGATCGCGTGGAATATTTCTGTGCCATGGAGAACAAAGAGTAAGCAGGAGAACGGTGTGATGAGGGCCAAGCAGGCTACTTTTAAGACCATTCTCACAGTTTCGTTGTCGTTTCAGCGCCGAATTGGCCCGAGTGACGGAAGAGCTGAAAAAGGCGCAGAAGGATCGCACCGATGGAAAGGAGAGGCTGGAGAGAAACCGGCCAGGCACCTTTGTGAGAAAGTCGAGCACTCAGGGAGGGCCAGTCGGCAAGACGAGTGCGGGAAAAGTTGCCGAGCCTCCCACAACACCGCATAGGTCAAGTCCGCAGAAAGGAACATCGCTTCCTGCCAGTCAAAAACCCTCTGTTACGGGGGACAGCCCTGCCAAGCGCATCACAAATGGAAAAACCAAGATGAACACGACCACAACCATAACGAAGCAGGTTAGTACAATAATTTGCAATGCAAGGACTGGTAGTGACCATCTTGTTGCTGTTTTTGGTTTTTTTTATGTTGTTTATTTTTTAATATGCCCATAAACACCTTCCTACACGTAGACATACAAATTTTAAAACTGTTGTGTCCATTTTAGCTTAGGTCCTCCCCCCTTCGATTTCATAAAAAAATTGTATCAAGTTTTTCCTTTCATTTTGATTTATAATTACTTACAATACCGACTGAATACCGATGAAGTGGAATACAAAAGTGTATGGCTCCTTACATTAACAATGCAATCTCCTTTCGTTTTAGCCCGGCGGAATTGCAAAATCCACAACCATCACCATCAAAAAGACTTTGAAAAGTAAGCAGACCGTTTCGGAGACTTTAACTTCTCCTGCTGCCGAAGCTTCTAAAGTCGAAGCTTCGAAGGAAAACGGCAAAGTACCAGTCAGCCCTGAAGAAATCGAGAGTTTCCGCGAGAATTTGGCAGCAAAGAAGATTCAGAAATCCTGGAAGCAACGCCAAACCAAGGACCAAACCCAGGTAAATTCCATTGCAGAATATACGTATATACTACATTTTCAAAAGGAAATGTCCGAGCGCCCTGTAACCAATGTATTTATTTACAGGAGAAGACCGTGGATGTCAATGGGGACGGAGATAAAGACCCCGTGCAGAGCTTTCAAGAAAACCGAGCTGCCAAAGTCATCCAGAAGGGGTGGAAGGAGAGCCGCGGGAAGACGTCACCAGACAAGGATATCGATGAGGTACCGTCAAAAGCAGTAATTTTAACGAAGAATAATGCGTTTTCGAGTATTCCAAGGGATCGCAGACATGTTTTCCACACATAGTTGTCCTGCACGCTCGTACATTGATGCATAAAATTCCAAAGATGTTGGATATGTGTGATGCTTAATGTTCTGTATTGTGCATTTCTACCAGGCTGTGATAACGATCCAGGCTGCGGCAAGGGGACATTCCGAAAGAAGTGAGCACCTTGCATCCATGAAGGTGGCATCCGGGGACTCCTTCCTGATAAACCGGAATGGGGATGCCGACAACTCGGCAGACAACGACCTTGATGCCAGCGCCACCGTTATCCAGGCTGCGGCCAGGGCACATCACACCCGAGAGGAGATGCTTCAGAAATGGGAGGGGACTAACGGTAATGGAGATCTGCAGCACAAGTCTGTGCCCTAGTAAGCGGAATCCACTGAAGACGATGTGAGCAGAAATCGTGCATGGCTCTGAGCACGTTCCATTTTGTTTCAATTTCCTGAATCCGATGCCAGCGATAGAAATTTTGCGGGCAGCATTGTGGCCAGCTGAAGGAGGCATTCCATGCAATTTTGGGGTCGCTGAAGCAGGGCTCTTAAGCTGGGGTCCACAGGTCTTATTGACAGTACATAGACTGATGGGGGACAAATTACATCTATATTCTCACTTCAGTGGAATTTAGCATTATTTTTAATTAGGAATTTGAGTTTTGAGTGTTTTATATGAAGTGGGTAAATTACGATCACCACGACAATAGGCCATCCCATTGAATTAGTAGAGAAGTAATGCAGTCAAATCAGATTTTTAAAGCACAAAACCACAGAACACCGCAAAAACCAGAGTAGAGGTAACCAAGCAGTTTCGAACCCCCCCGTAAAGGTCCAAATTTTTGATGAAGGGGGGGGGGGGAATATAAATACAAATTTATGTTGGAATTTCTTATGTCAATAGCTGTCTGAGATAATATGCCGATGCATTTCTCATAAAAATGTAATCAGAAATTTTAGTTTTGCAGGTATTGACTTTATAGTCTCCATAATTTGTTTGATTTTATGAATTTACATATCATTATATATCGGTTTTCTTCCAGTCGATTGAAATGGGCAATACTTCCCTACCTCAAGTAATTTTCATAATGCTGTCATAATCTGAAAACGTTTTTGCAGAATACTAACCTGGCATCGGTCATAGTTTAGTTAGTGTTGTAGCGTTTTTAATCGAATATTCCATTGATTATTCCACAGTATTCCTAGTTGCCAAACTACCCTGATGTTTTTTTTTTATTTTTTGTTCTTTTTAACAAGTGTTTCAATAATTCTGGGCATTAAATGCAAATTTGCTTTTGATTCCAAAACGACTTGCCATCCACTGATTCAAGAAAGCGCTTTTAATCTGTCAATCCTTCCAGTGTCCGGGCTAATGTGTAATGGCGTAAGGATATGCTTATGAAGCTGAATGATGGGATGATATGCACATATGTTAAGTTGTAAAAACGCACATGCATTGTGGGACTGCCCACCTGGAAATTGGTATTAGTATCTTGGATTGTTTGGTAATTGCTGATAGCGTTATCACTACCCGACTTAGCTCGGCGTGACTTTAAAAGTAGTATATATTCAGCAATAAGCCAGCAGGTTATGTTCCACGGTAGTAATTTGAAACATCGCACATCTAACCAACATTTGATGAATTTATTGAGTAACAATGCATTTAAAGACTAACTTTAAACCTTGCTACGCCAAAATACAATATTATACATGAAGCAATGGGATGTCACGCCTTACTCAAAAAGGACTGCACACATCTGTGTTTGTGCCATCATCGCGGCAATACCTGCATGATTTCCTGAGTAATTATTCATTAAATCTTGTTTTGTTTCATCCATCCCTTTTTGGTGCACCAGCTTTCAGCTTGTGATTTTCAAGTTTTGCAAGCTCGGATCAAACATGGCTTCGCTTGGATTGCACGTAAAGGCCACTGTCAAGAAATATCGCTCTCCTGTCTTGACTTTTTCGATATACTGAAGGTTCTCCGATCCCGATGTCATCAGCAAAAGACGCCCTATGAGGTAAGGCAAGAGAAAAATAATTAATTTTGATCTAGTTTTCTGAAATGTGTCATTAATGCATGTCAGCCGACATTTCAGCCTCACTGGATCTAGCCAAAAGTTGGCCAGATGATTGTTTTGTTTCGTACAAAAATGTTTGTTGATTTTTAATGTTGGCCTATTTTTGCATCACAAGGGTTAAACACCAACACCAGAGGATGAGCCTCCATCACTTGGGGGAATTTTACCAATGAGGGGGGCAAGGAGAGCCTCTCGAGGAATCTAAAAGTGCAGAGAGAATTAATGGGATCAACACTGTACCTCGATTTAAACTGGTCTGAAAGAGCCGCCACTTTAGGAAACTCGCCCATCCGTAAAATGTCCACTAAGTCAGAGAGGGTCGAGAGGATTGCGCGTAACCAATCCAGACCGCTAAAACAGTGAGACTGATTACCTCACAATAGCTTTTCCAAAATGTCTGCTCTTTATTAATTAAGATGAGTTTAAACAGAGGTCCGATGTTGATTCCCCTTGCTCTCTGTATTATAAAGACCCCTTCGTGCCCTTGCATTGGTATTCAGCCCTCCGACACCGGCCGTCGATTGGGTTATGTGCTTGCCTTTCGACCTTAAGTTCGCTCTCAGGTCGAGGTCGGTGGAAATTTTTACAGATGGGAGAAATTCCATAAGTGGCAGCTCTTTTGGATGAGTTTAAACCGAGGTCCGGTGTTGATTGCAGCACGTTAAAGACCCCTCGAGAGGGAGTGGAAGTCCCCTTCGTAGGCAAAATTCCCAGGTAGGTGTTGAAGGCTAATCCCCTGGCGTTGGTGTTTAGCCCTCGTGTTGCAGAAATAGGCCAACATTAAAAATCAATTAAACAAACAAACGAATCAAACCTGATGTTGGAATGACTAATTTTGTAGATATTCTTACTAGTGCCGACAATTTAATGGGGTTTTCTCTATAATCCATAATGTCCTCGGTACCTTTTCTAGGCTCCACGGTCCTATTGGCCTCCTTGTCCACCAGTACGAATCGTCCTCCATTGAAGTCTTCGCCATAGGTTCCCAAATCAACAATCGACGAGTAATACCATGCACCGTGATCTACCTTGGATTGGAAAAAAGTTTCTTCAATTTGTCCATGAAGATCGAGCGTGAGTAACACAGGTCTTAATTACCTTGTCCACGTGAGGGTGCCAGTATCCGCTACGGTCCTGTGCTGCTTCATCAGGTGTAATTCGTGTGATGACTAGAGGGCGAGTTGGAAATACAGTGTTAGGGTTGGCCCCAAATTCCAGCGTTATCCGGAGCTGGATGGTGCTCATCACTCTCCTAAAATGTGAGGACATTAATTATCGGCATATAGGTAAGATCCCCAAGTTGTACCAGAGCTTGCTTACGCTAATGCAGCAAAATCCTTCTTGGTGAATATGTTCTTGGCAGAGGGTAGTCTGTAAAAGAGAATTTTGGTATTTGAAAATGAGCCGCTACTTAGGAAATTTTACCCATCCTTAAAAATTCTCACCGACCTAGACCGGGAAGCGAACCCAGCACCTTAGGATCGAGAGGCGAGCACGTAATCCACTCGACCAATGGCGTCGGCTTAAGGACGTAAGGTTGACCTCGTTTTTAACTACACGTAGCATTATAGAAGTTTTATAAAAATACTTACTTGTAAATATTTACAGAAGTTCCGCTTGTTGATCTCAACACTCCAGTGTGCAACTCTAGAGTGGAATACTAGAATGATAACGACAAAACTTTCTGTCAGCTCAAGACGACCGAGCTTTTGCAGCCGTGTCTATGTCGCTAATTAATATATACTAATTTATTTCCACATTATCCAAATTATCCATACTCCGCTGTCCAATCTTGCCAGACTGAATCCCAGTTTTGCAATACTGAAATATTAACAAATTGAATGAGATTACAGCTAAAAATGTATGAAAAATCATGAATTCCCAGCGTAGCGCTATTTTTCAACTTTCTGAATTTTGAAATATCATACAAATTTCCCCATTCTGCAGGCGGTTGTGTTTATGTGAAAATTTTGTAGAATATTATTGAAGTTTCTCAAAAGTATTTCATAAATTTTACCCAGTATCCACATTTTTTTCCAACATTAGATTTTGGAAAAAAACCAATTTTCAATTAATTTGTTATATTATTTGTGATAGTGATACATATTTTTAAATATATATACAAATGTACATGTTTTCCAAAAAAATTCTCATATGTTTACCGAGTAGCCCAAAATTTGAAATATTTCTAAAATAAAGCCCACATTTTTTTAACTGCCAGTTTTTCATAATGCAACGTTATGATCTCAAGAACTCAATATTTTCCAAGTATTTTATATTTCTCCTAATCCAAATTCCACAAATGAACTCCATTGTTAGTTATCATTTTCAAAATTTCTCAAAATACTACTTCAATTCCAACTGACTCATTTCAGTCATCTTCATTTCTAGAATATCCTCAAAATCCGGATAACGTCTTTGCCTTTTATGTCACTATTTCCCTTATTCTAGTTTTGCATAAATTTCCAGAATGTTCCATTATTTAAAAAAATTAAATTCCATGAATGTCTAATGTAGCTTTTCAAACTTATTTCCAAGATCTCTTTCATCTTCTTTAGTTTAATATGCCAACTACAAATAATTTTTTTCAATTTTTAGTTATTTGTTCAAAAAAAACAATTGTTGTTAATTTCTGATCTATTTCAGCATTACTTTTTCCAAACCAAGTTAATTTTCCAAAATTCATCATATTTTCTTTAGCTTTTGGATTCATCATTTCCAAATCTTAAACTCGTATCCAAATTCACCCAGACTCCCAATTTACCAAAGCACCTGCATTCTTAACTAGTAAAAATTACAAGTTTTGCATAAACAACAATGCATACGTCAATAATCTGTCCACGTCATCGTCAGCAAGTAGTCTATCCATCACTACCCGGCCACAACGCCTTGGAACGCAGTCTAAATTTCCAAAATTGAATGAAAATCACAAAATCTTTGAGTAACACCATAATCTGCTTGAACTTAGCTCACACTTACCAGGCCACTTCTTCCCGTAGTCATTCGAACAAGCGACTTCAAAGCTCCTTCTGGAAACAATGTCGCCGGACTTCACGAACACCTTAAAGGGATCTTCCTTAGACAGGAGGCTTAAGTAAGTGGCTGCGGCTGCAAACAACAGGAGAGCCAGTCGTCGAAGAAAATTCCGTACAAACTGTGACCGGGTAGTTGAAGTCGTTATCCCTGGCTGCTGCTGCTGTGGTGGGGCATCTTGGATTGAACTAAAGCAGAAGGTGGTATAAGTAACAGTTTATTTACTTGCATATAAATTTATATGCAAGTAAAAAATGAACGTTAACGTTCATTTTTGTTTATGTATATCAGCGTTTTTCTGCTGACTTTTTTGTCAGATATTGAATTGATTTAGCAGATGTTTCTTGCAAAACTTTAATTATCCCCAAATTTATCCCATACAGCCACAAATTATAGCACTGCCACCTCCATGTTTTACTCTACTGAGCTCGTTTTTGAAATCCGATGCAAATTTTAATTCAAAGCACTCGCCTCGAGATCGCTACTAATTCCACAACATTTTTCCACATTTTTCTGATTAACAAAAATGTCCTGACCTTTAAGGGAAATTTCAGCTTAACATTGGTGGCATAATTTGCGACTTTACCGATCGAGGTTTTAAAAATTAAAGTATTTTTTGGAATGGGGACACATTTCTTCTGGTGACCATTTCCCCTTTCACATACCTTTAAAACAAAATTAAACAGAAAATCCAAAAACAGAAAAAAACATCATTAGTGGATGTCCATAATGGCTTTCCCCGGCCCCCATGTCAGCAGACATCCCTGCCCCTTTCTTGAGAACGTCCTTATTGAATGGCCCCTTATAAAGACTCAAATTAAGTGGAATGGCGATCCATAGCCACCTGCAAAAATTCCTGCAGTACTGTAAACTGTTACCATTGCTACACGATACGAAATGCATTCAGAATGAGCAGGCGCTAAATTTAATATCCCTATAATTCCTATTTCAAAATAAAAATTAAATTTTCAAAAAATATAAAAAATATCTGTTCGCGTACGTAGTTTTGGTATTTGTGATGACCATGCTAATGCAACCTGGCAATGTTACATTTTCGTTTACTACAAACAACAATCAGAAAGTTCGTCTTGTGACGTTTCTAAAAGCAAAGTTCGTGTCTACCTGTTCGTGGTTCGTTCGGGAGAGGTTTTAGATAGTTTCGCTGATTTACGAGGCGGCATTTTCTCGGAAAATATCAAACAATTTTCCCAACTTTTCTTGACTTTTTCGTACTTTGGGGAACCTGAAAAATTTACATTATTTCGTTTTGCACGCGTTCCTACGATTCACAAGTACAGGGTGTTCCAAAAAGGAACGAATTGGGCCATTCAGAAAGTACGTCTTCAAGGTGGGGAAATTTGTACACCATTTTTAGCAATGAATAGTCTAAATAATCCCTTCCTCGGGATCCCTTCCTGGGTATCAACGATAACATTTAATATAATGATTCTTTTTTGTGTAATTCTTTCTAATTAAATTTATTTAATTAACTCTTTAGCCATCCCACAATTAACGAAAAAAGATTTTAAAAAAATTGTATGATACTGTGCGTTTTAAGGGGCTGATCCACTGCATTGAACATTGAACATTGAACATAAAACATGCAAACATAAAACATGCAAACATTCAAGACAAACCTGAAACATAGTATTCTTGAACATGTTCAAGAATACTGACGTGTCTCCATAAAAATGTTCCAAAAATTCTTCAACAAACGCGTCCAGTAACGGCGTTTCTACCAAGGCTGTGTATGTGTGCCACGTGATCAGCCGCCATTTTCAAAACGTGGTATTTTACCACGTTGGACAACCGGACAATTGAGCTGTGACTGCATGCAATCCACGTTAATTCGTAAGTATATTTTCAATATATATATTTAATTATATTGATATATGGATGATACAGTGCTATCATCCTTTTTATTAAAACGTTATTAACGTCAATACAGAGCCAATGTGGCTCTGTATTGACGTTAATAACGTTAATAATCATGCCACAATGTACAGATATACAGATATTAATACAAGGATGATAAAATAACGTCAATACAGAGCCAATGTGGCTCTGTATTGATGTTATGTTATCGTCCTTGTATTCATATCTGAATATCTGTATAATGTGGCATGATTATTAACGTTATCATCATTGATTAATGTCACTGTTGATGTCAATACAGAACCAATGTGGCTCTGTATTGACGTTAATAACGTTAATAATCATGCCACAATGTACAGATATAGTACTTTACTAACGACAGCTCTCTTTCAATTTACAGTCATTTCATTTACAGTTCATTATACGAATTTCTAAGGGTTAAAATGCCACTTAGCAATCAGGATGCATTGATTCTTTGCAGTGCAACAGTTGTAA
>JAQGAE010005909.1:0-10726 GCA_034696685.1 Julus scandinavius
GAATTTTTTGTACATAGACGTTTTGGTCAGGATATTTTGTGAAGGACATTATGTCCAGGACATTGTGACGTACACCCCCTTTAGAACATAGAGACATTTGTTTCTTGAAGAGATTTCAGGGTTCAAAATTTCACTATAAACTGTTCTTATTTCATTTAAACAAAGGGTGTTTCTTATATGGCATGAAACCAATTTTAATTTCAGAATAGCCTAGAAGAAAGCCTAATTGGCAACCAAGCCAAGCCATATATTCTTGAGCATGCGTTTCTGTACTTTGCATGTCTTTCTCAACATTCTGGCTTTAGCCAGCGCCTTTCCAAATGACACGCATGGTCTTCGCCTTCATTAGTTATTCCTCGTACATATCTGCGTAAAACCCTGTCGAAATCCCTCGGATTTTGCATTTTGCTTCGAGGTCTTAATTTGCCAACGCTCTTAAGCTCCTTGTCTTTTAGCGGTTTCACTGTTTGTGAAATTTCAATGGTGCTTCAGACGAGAAAATGGCAAAACTGTAGAAAACATGACAACGAATCCACAGGTACTGTACAAGTCGTCAGATGACACGCCGTTCAGCTGAGCTGGATCTATAGACATCCCATTTTGGGACGAATGGCGATGCAGTATTGTGTGAAATGGGTTTCATAGATTGTAGTTTCACAAATTTTGTGTCAAATGTTCTTCATTTCATGGTCTGAGACGTGCTACATCAAAATATCGAAATATAAAATAACTTAAAAATAATCTCGAAAAGGAAAATCTCGACAGTATATCATCCAATAAATCAAAACTCGTGCGATTTATGTCTTCAGGTATATGGTGTTCAACTCGCCATTGGGTTGGGTTAGGTTAGGTAAGGTTAGGACTCATTTGGTCTGTGTCTAAGGAGTTTCGGAGATTTTTTTTCGAGGTTTTGACTCAGTTCCTGTCTGAGACTTGTTGAAAAACACTGTTGTGTGCAAACAGATGCAATCATTTTGTTCAGGAATTTGGTTCAATATTAATTCCATCAAATTTCTCCTAAAATTTCATGGCTTTCTGATATGCCTCAGAAAGGTCTATTAAGCAAATAAAATTTCTCCTTTATGTCCCTGGACTTTGGTTTTATTTTGTTATCAGGTTGATACCAGAATTTTCTCTTCTTGGAATCTGGTTCTGTATTTCATGGTATTTTCTGATATACCAAAGTAAGGTTTTGTAAGGCAATGACAATGTCCTCTTTATATCCCTATATAAAGATGATTCATTATGTTATCATTTTGATATCTTGTATTCCAGTATTTTAGTGTGCCATGAGCTGACAACAGTTTGCAAAACACTAGGGTCAAAGATACCTGACATGACAACCATAGTTACACTTGATCTTAAGGACAATTTTCTTTTATTGAGGTATACTGGCTGATGAAATTCTTCTGTTATCAATAGAACAGAAGGGCAATTGGAAAGTAATCAATTAGAAAATCACGAACGACACTTAAAACGCTTTTAACCTCTTGGAGAGTTTTTTTAGACAGTGGCTTGGAGATTGTGTGCATGAAACGCAGACACCCTCACTCTAAATTAATTAAAATATAATTGACTTCTGGATACGTGGGGTGGAAGATTAAGGCACCCTCGACCAAAAAACCATATATACACCTTTCCAGTATCCCTATAATATTCCAACGATTATCATGATAGTTTTTTTTACTAGTTACTAGGGAGGAAATGTCGAACTTATTAACCTTAAATTTGCTCTTAAAAAGCAGTTTGCTGTTTTTCTAAAAGCTCTTAACGAATCTCTTCAGTGATGAAAATCATTCCAGAGTATGTGGAAGGGAAAAAAGTCCATGATCAGTGATGATACAGAGGTGTCTTTGCATGGTTTTTTTTTAGGAAGACTATTATGAATTATATAAAAATAATTAGCAGATTGTAATGAAGAACCACCTAAAACCATTTGTAGCGATTTATACATTCTAAACATGTTGCAGGATGGATATATACCATGCAACAGGCAGCAATATTTGAAAGTTGGAATTTTGAGATCCATTTCGGATTTATAAGATAATACATAAGAACCAAAGCCATCTTTGCAAAAAAAAAAAAAAAAAAAAAAAATGTGAGTCTGAATCATGTAGAGCTCAGTTTTTTATCGGTTCTGGTGTTGAAAGTGTGATAAGCTGTAGCAAAAAGTCTAGACTGATGGCTATGTCCCCTTTACATTCCCAACAGTCCAAAATACTAAGATTTTCCCACCCTTTTATATATATTTTTATTTTCAGTTGTAAATAAGTAACTTTTGCACAGCATGAAATGCAATATATTCTTCAACGTTGAATAATGTATTAGTTTACTCTGAATAAAAATTTGATAACTGCATGAATTTTCACACTTGCATGGAATCTGTTTTGCGACTTTGAATCCTATATATTGATCCGCAATATTCCCACTTTGTCAACGAAGATTTTTTTTTGTCTATTTGAAAAGGTTTTGGGGCCGACACTTGTGAACAGTTTACATACGCTCCCAAAGTAGATATTGATTGCTGCTATCTAGTATATGCTTCCATTTTCGAAAACATTCTCACTCAATGAGTCTCGGCGTTTTTTTAAAAAAATGTTTTGTAATAATATACTGTTGAAAAACTAACAATGGTGTTTTGCAAACACACGTGTAACACACCACCAAAGAAGATACTGGATAGATTTCTCAATGATTCTTGGGATTTTAAAGAAAGTTTGAAACATTTTAGCTGTATTTTCTTAATAATTGACCTGACTGAATTGTTGGGAAATTTTTGAGTCTAACCCTAAAACAATTCCCATTTCATCTCATTAAATTTTTTAGAATATATGAAGAAAACTGTTAAAAGCCTTCAAATTTGCATAACGTATTGCCAGAAAATTCATGGAAATCAGGTCTTTAATTGTCTTTGGTTGGGAAAAAAAATTGAAACTGGGTTGCAGCATTTTTAAAAAAAAAAGTTACTGAGGGAAAAACTTTCGAAATTGTTTTTTTAGCAACTCTTTATATGCTTTGATGCAAACTGCATGAAATTTATGATTTCTCGACTCAGGGTTTGAATTCTCATAAACGGCTGAAGTGCGTTCATTTGCATAAGTTATAGCGTTTTGCCTGGCTGCTTGATGCTCGTTTTTTTCATCCCACTGAAATTAGACTCGGGAATAAAAAAAGTTTAATTATCGAAGTTAAGTTGATTAAGATTTTGCGCGTTTTACGATGGTGACTTTTAGCATTGTTAATGTCTATTTGCTCCACTGTTTATCACGTATTTTTTCCGCTTTGGCGAGGCAAAAAACGCTTTATATGCTCTCATTAATTCGTTTTCGATGTTTTAATTGCTTAACTGTGTGCCTTAAAAGCACGTTTATTAGAGCTGCGATGTTTACAAAATGTGTCTTAATTTTATGCTTTTCGTGGTAAGATTTTGCCTGCATGGGCCTTTTTTTTTTTAATGAACGTTTTTCGACTGTGATTACAATGAGTTCATCTCCTATTATGTATAACATTTCCGAAGTACGTCGTTAGCGAGGCTTTTTTTTTTACTTGGCTCTTTTCGAAACTGGGTGTACGCTTATAAGTGAGATTTGATCGAATTAGTTTCTTAGTCATCTCATTAAAATTAAGCACCGCCTGGCACGGGGACTTAAGAAATACTAATTCCGAGGTTTCATTTTTTTTTTTTTTCTTCACCATAGCTAGTTTTTCCCTACGACTTAAGCAGTCTATACATACTCGTACGGTAGTAAGTAGCTTTTGAAATTACAGGATTGGATAAGTAACAAACAAGCTGATGCCAGCTAGC
The DNA here is from genome assembly GCA_034696685.1 of Julus scandinavius. Taxonomy (NCBI): domain Eukaryota; kingdom Metazoa; phylum Arthropoda; class Diplopoda; order Julida; family Julidae; genus Julus; species Julus scandinavius. The sequence goes on from JAQGAE010005909.1 coordinate 3,806, forward strand.
GTAATGTTACCCTATTGCCGTTTACGTATTCCCAAGGGCAACTACATGTAGTGCAACGCACGCTTTTAATTGTAATTTTGAGTTGCGCTTCATGCTCGGCCATTATTAGCACTGAGCAAGTCATAAATGAAATTAACTATCGTCATAATTATACTAGAAACAGATTTGTGCAATGGCGATAAGGGGAAATCGAGCTTCTTCAACATACTCTAGTTACAGGATGCCTCCTAATTATGGATCAATGTTTTGATTAAAATCACGAACATTTTAAGATTTTTAAATGAATAGTCCCTATTTTACGTTTTTACATTGAAAACAAAATTACATGAAAACCACTCAAAAACGACGTCCACAAAATTCCAAAAAAATGATTTGCATATTTTAGGGAATATCCTCAGGAATATATCAGAAAGGACTCCTGCGTGAAGGGGTTCTCGAAAAACAGTTTCCAAATATGCAAATTATTTTTTTTGGAATTTTGTGGACGTCGTTTTTGAATGGTCTCCATGTAATTTGGTTTTCTATTTTAATTTCTAGTCAGGAAAAACTTATTTAATTTTAGATTGGGACACATTTGATGATTATTCTTTTAGGAAAGTGTAGCTTAAATTCAGTAACTTAAATATATATGTGTGGCTTAATTGGCTGATGGAGAAAGTTGCTGAAATGTATAATTACTCTTATGATAACAATCAATACTGTAACTTTATTAAAGTTCAGGGTTCCCTCAAACCTGGAAATTCTGGAATTGTCAGGGAAATTTGTAATACAGCAGGGGAAAGTTTTTTAATTTGAAAATAGCATTGATATTTAGCATATAAGTATTAAATTTACTTTTACCCTATACATTTATAGAAATTGGGAATTCGACTTTTAACTCATTTAAAAAAGACGGATCTAAATTTTATGTTTCCTTATAACTATTTTTGTTCTATCACATTAAGTAATGCATATACGAATCGTAACAATTCTAAAATTGACATATTTGTATTGTCAGGATGATAACTGGGTGCAACTGGTTAATAATTTGTGGTACTGTTTTTTTGTTGTGTCAAAGTCATTGAATGAAATAACCCATTTCAGGATGATTCCCAATGTTGAAGTTTTCTATAATTGCAAGTCTAGTTTCTGTCAGTATTAGCAAATGTCAGCAATTTTCTTCTATGTTGTTTGGTAGATAATTTATTTTCAAAAGCATTTTGTCGAAACATTCAATAATTTATTTTTGCTGGATTCTATATATTGGCTCATCATATGATGAACTGCAATAAGTTGTGTGCGTTTTCCCTCTTCTGTCTCTTCTCTCTCTTATATTTAGTTTGGATCTAAACACAACCTTTTAATGTATTTTACATGAGATGCAATAGATAAAATAGCTTTTATTGATGTTGCATTTTTCATGAAGGTTGCCGGCGTATTTCGGATGGGTAATGCAGGGGATGAAAAGAGGGGTATTGAAGGAGGAAGAGGGGTTAGATTGGCTATATAGAAGCTCGATAGAGGGTGTTAAATTTGGAGGAGATAAACTATATTGATAAACGCACTCGAGTTGCACAAACAAATGGCAGTTATGGAAATTTCATTTCGGCAAATTGCATTCGTCAAAGACGGGGATGGACGAGTGAAATCGAGATGAAATTTCATTTGAATTTCATCAAACTTCGGGGCATTTTATTCTTTTTCCATTTATTTTGATTAGCGTTTTATAGCTGGTGATAATGTGCTTCTGTACTTTAGTTAACGTAAATGTAGTTTCATAATCAGTTCCCATACTAAGTATCAGGGTTGGACAAATTGTACTCATGAGTACGAGTACTGGTTACGATTACAGTGGAATCATGTAATCAGAGTACATGTAATCAGTAGTCATATGAAATGAGTACTATAGCGGCATAATCAGACTTTGACAATTTACGACCTGTGCCACTGTTCGACTTACGACCTGTACCACTGTTCGACTTACGACCTGTACCATCCTCCGACTTACGACCTCTACCATCCTCCGACTTACGACCTCTACCATTCTCCGACTTACGACCTCTACCATTCTCCGACTTACGTCCTCTACCATTCTCCGACTTACGTCCTCTACCATCCTCGGACTTACGACCTCTACCATCGTCCGACTTACGACCTGTCCCCTGTCTCGACTTACGACCTGTACCACTGTCTCGACTTAAGACCTGTACCACTGTCTCGACTTACGACCTGTCCCCTGTCTCGACTTACGACCTGTCCCCTGTCTCGACTTACGACCTGTCCCCTGTCTCGACTTACGACCTGTCCCGACTTACGACCTGCACCACTGTCTCGACTTACGACCAGCACCACTATTCTACACAAAGCAGCCACGGCTATTTTAAAGGACAAAATCCAGTTAGAGGTAAACGATTTAACATTATTTAATCGGACCAAAATCTTCTAAGTCCCGTGTGCCCCAATTAACAGGAATCTACTGCATATTCGGCAGTTGCAATCCAATGTTTGCAGAGAATATACACATCTGCGTTCAAGTATATGAAATATGCATAGTTTCATTTCATCATTAAATACCATTTTAAGTCGAATGTTGTGGGTGGGTTAGAGGAATTAGGAGTTCATCATCCACAGTTTGTATAATCATTTATATATAAATAACGGTTTTCGGCTGTTTGCTCTTAAAAATCAGGGATGGCAGACTTGAAATTCTTCATTAAGAGGTGACACGGCTATTTGATACCCGACTGCTTTATAATATGCGTATAAAGGATTATGATTTTGTCTAGAGAGAGAGAGACATGTACGTTATTGCGCAATAAATGCCTAATCCGATTATCATTGGAGGTGAAGAAGTGTATGTATGGAAAATAATACGGGTTTTCCCCTCTGTTCAAGTGGAAGCTCGAATGCAGGGCGGCTCATGTTTAATATATTGACTAATTACATGGCATTAACTTTTATAACCTGCGCTTTGTAATTAGCATTATGACATAATTAAAATATAAAAAGCATAAATAAGCAACGCCACTAATTGATTGTTTGTTCAATCTGCCATGAAAAGGCAAGGCGCGTTTTTAATTGCGAATTAGAGCGGCTTTTAATTTCAACGTTGGTAAATTAAATGTCCGGCCATGACTTGTTGGGCTTAAGCAAAGTCTCGTTGACCATTGGCTATTTGCCGAATGCCATGGAAACATGTTATGAGTAAATGTACTGTGCTGCTATCTTGCACGATGGTGTGGTTACAAATTGTGTAATTAGATCTTAATATAATCCCTGAATGCTGTAAGAAATATACTATTTTTGAATTGCGATTCAGCACCCTCTGGTGGCGTTATGTACCTTTTATCAACATGGCCGCGCCCCACGTTATGATTGGAGCAAAAGAACGCGGCCATGTTGAAAATGGTTCATAGTCCAGCAGGGTGTGATGAACACAAAATAAGCCTAATTATTAACTGAAGGTGATGACTCGATTCTAAAATAAATTGTTTCTAAGGATATGAATCTTGTTTTATAAAATACAATGTTGTTTGTTCCTATAGAGCTCTTTTCAAATCCATTGTGTTTAAATTTTGAAAAAGCTGGGGATATACAACTGCTATAATACACAGTTTCTTTTTTGTGTGTGTGCAAAATTTGTGGAAATGACTGGCAATTTCAGATTCTTTTTATCCGTTTTCTAAAAGCATATGATGTATAGGCAAACAAGCGCCTCAATTGAAAACTGCTGTGTAAATATTAAAAATTGAAATCAGAAATTCAACCGGTGCCTATATACGTATGTGTGTGTTTTGAACGCGCTCTTCTTTTCAGCCTGTGAGCCCTCTCCACTTCATTCCACTTAGGATAATGCGGATTAATATTTATTTATCTAACAAGCATTTTATATTCAGACTATAATCTCGTACAAAGCTGAGAACGCGACACATTGCACCGTTTCTCGTCCGTTTCGAGATGTGTTCCTAGTTGTATCCCCCACTCGGAAGTCGACACACATCCATCATATTGATTTTTGCGCGCCCCCTATTGCTAAGCGTATTTGGGAATAAAGATGTCATTAGGTACCCATCATCTCTATAAAATCCTCTGTATTCAATGTCAAAGGCTTTGAAATGCTGTGAAAATAATTATGCTTTTGTGCCGATGGAGCCACTGGGGAATAAGTCAGGCACTTTCATATTACGCCATACAAGTTTTCAAATAGCTCAATAGAAAAGCAGGAGACGCCGAGTGAATATAAATTTCATCAAATCCGATTTTTTTTTTATCATTTTGCGAGCTTTTCCATATGGGAGTGATTCCACTGGCGATTAAACTGCAACTTCATTGGCCGTAGTCAGAAGCGAACTTGGGCGATATTAATGTTGTTATGTGCATGTGTGCAAGATGGCCGGGAAATCCGATTATGGAATTGTCCTCTCTTTGGTCCCTTTCCTTCTGGGACTAGCATTTCATTTTCAACATGATTTGCAATTATAAGAAGGGAACAAAAAATTTCAAATCCCACAGGTGGAAACGTGTCCCGTGCCAATTCACATCCTCCCCCGTATCGCACTGAAAATTAAGGATATTGTAACGGGTTAATTGTTAAACGAACTTGTCCAATTTGCATTATTTTCAAATTTGCCCTCGAGAAAATTGCAAGTGCCCTATAGAGGGCGTGGTGACAACAACGTCGAAAATCCGTTAACGACACAGGTGCCAACAGGAGGCGCTGAGTTGCGAATGAGGAATATCATCTCTAAAGTAACTTTGCTGGAAGATCATTAAAGTCCAGTTTATAAATTAGCTCTAGAGATATAGTTCCAAACTGGTTAAGGTCCATCAAAAAAAGAATATATACTGCATTGAAGGCAAATGGATTATAAAGTATTTGTACTGGTTTGTGTAACATTAGTTTAAGTTAAATACGATGACATCATGCAGACAACATGTGAAGTAATTTCTAATTTGCATATTGTGGAGTCTCTGTGATATTCAAAAAGCATGGACACTTTAGTTGTTCTTTAATTCTGACTACTTGAGAATTCTGTTTTCATATTCTTGGAAATGTAGAGAAGTAGCTGCACTCTCCCAGCGGTCACTAGTACCCAAGCTGATGGACAATGGCACTTTTAGTTCCCTTTGAGAATTCGCTGGAAGAAAACTGGTCAATTAGATGATGAGTGATCGAAAGACAGTGAGAGTGCACATAAATCCAAAAACAATTGCCCGAAAGCAAATAAAAATTTAATGAACGAATACTTAGCTTGAATGGTACAACAACTGCATCCATCGGTTCCAGACAGCTAAACCTAACTTTATATAGCGTAATATAAAACGCATTGAAGCCATGTGCTATAGACATAAACAAAAGTAGCAATCTAGTTACCCTGCATAACAACATGATCAATGCAATAAGATCCGAATTTATTGATGAGGTGGACTTGTATTGAGCTCACAACTTCACGAATACTCATACTAATTAGTAAAGTTCTTAAAAGTGAGTTATTGTTACGTTTTTATTTGAAACTTATGTCTTGGACAGGTTAAAAGTGAAAAACATTGTTAGAACTTGTTAAAATGAAATGTTAAAATTCGAGGGGCGATCAAAATGTGTTGCATATTCGTTTATTATTCGAAAACCAGATGTCATACAAAAAAACTGAAATAACCATTTTAAAGAGCAGGAAATTTTCTATTTTTCAATGTAGAACCCGAGTTTGTTGACAGATTTATACAAACGTTTGATCAGATTGTCTGTTTTTCGAATAACAAACGAATATACAACACTTTTTGACCGGCCCCTTCGTAGATATCTCCAATTGTTTTCTGAGACAATTTTATGAAAACTGAGCTTGAGTGGATGACAAATATCTATATATAGATATTTGTCATCCACTCTGGCAAACTATATGTGAGCTGAGCATCGTAAAATGCGCTTTAATGTTACACATAACGTACAAGTGCTTTTCAAAATCCTTGGGATACAATTTGTTGGAATTATTTGTACTGAATTAAGGTCAGCTAAATTGTATTTTTAGCATCAGCGTGTAGTTGCTATAAAAATGTCACCAAAAACATTGCACAATGATGCGTTAGGTTTATATGAATTCCAAAGGCAAACACAGAATTGTACTCCAATATACAGTACATGTACATGTCTACGGAATTAAGTGCAACTAGGATGAACTTAATGGCATGGAATATACTTGTGTTGTTTGGCTCTTTTAGCTTTTGTGCTAACACATTGAATGTTTGTCTAACGAGTGTCCACTTTGACAGAAAATTCGAGCGAATGTTAGAGAAGAGATGAAAAAACGAACAAAGATCCTTCTTCTAATCCTTACTTCCATAACACGTCTTCTTCCTCCTCTCATTCTTCTTCTCTGTCTTGCTTTATTTATCCATTTTAGTGGAAATGGATGTTGCTTTTGTATCATTAGAAAAAATACTGACTATATATATATTCCTTGCGCTGACCCATCATTTTCTCCAATGGCTATCGATCTTCTCATCAGTATCACTCTTAGGCTTACAGGACAGTATTTCCCCCCAAAATATCTTGTGCTATTAAAGTCCAACGTAATCTTCGTTTTTGTTTATGAATTTTATTTGATAATTATTGTCCGTAAAACTTGTACTCTGAAGCAGAACGTGGTTTTCTGTTAGAGGAGAATTTCTGAAAATTTTATTCAGACATGTTGAAATTATTTGCGTTGTAAATTTCAATGGGTGAAATTTTAAAACACAATTACAGCCAAACAAAAGGAGATTAAATAAAAATGAAAATTGTTTAAATAGCTTGATAAATCAGCAATGGTATCACTTTTTCGTTTTTCACTTTTGAGCTGGTAGATTTTTAAAATTAATAAACAAGTTGGAAAAATGTCCGTTAATTTGAATTCTCGTGCTGCCACTTGCTGGCAGCGTGGGCAAATTAACGGACATTTTTCAAAC
>JAQGAE010005910.1:0-10726 GCA_034696685.1 Julus scandinavius
CTAGTGTGTAGACGTTGCACATTAGCCAAATAAACTAATTTATTCCTAAGTCCGCGTTTGATTGATTTATTCATCAACTCTCAATGGGTGAAATTTTAAAACAGACTCACAGCCAAACAAAAAGAGATTAAATAAAAATAAAAATTGTTTAAAAAAGCTTGATATATCAGCAAGCGTATGATGTTGTCGTTTTTCACTTTGAATTAGTAGATTTTTTAAAAATTAATAAACAAGTTTGAAAAATGTCCGGTAATTTGCGCATACTGCCAGCAGGTGGCAGCATGAGAATTCAAGTTAACGAAAATTTTTTAAACTTGTTTATTAATTTTAAAAAAAAATCTACCATTTCAAAGTGAAAAATGACAACATCATATGCTTGCTGATATATCAAGCTCTATTAAACCATTTTTATTGTTATTTAATCTGTTTTTGTTTGGCTGTGAGTCTGTTTTAAAATTTTACCCATTGAAAGTGATAAGGTTGTATTCCACGTTAAGTAAAAGTACGATGTAAAAAGTAAAAACACAATTTTTCTGATCAGAGTTCCTAAAGTTTAAGAAAATTAAACAACAGTACATAAAACAAGATAAAATACATGTATTTGTATACCTTCAATGCTTTTACTCATTTAGTTCAATAAAAAGGTGTATACAAATTAATTCTTTAGAATGGGCCCACTTAGATGCTTGCCTCCTGGGTCAATTTCCTTAAATCCGCCACTGCCTGTTTCGATAATTTGATGACGTAATTTTAATTAAAAAATGATGGTACTGAAACGCGGCATTATACTTTCACTTTGGAAAATAAAACAAATTAAGAATGCACACTTTCTCATGTAAAGTTATAGTTACGCCCAAGGCTTGTTATGGTGATAATGAAATCATGGTCATGGATATCAAGAAAGATGGGTTTTATATAAATTTTTAACATGCTTGTTGGTTTTCCCAATTCCGACGTCAAATTTCACATTAATACATGTAGAAAACTAATTACCTCATTGGAATCGCAACGTCCCCAACATGACATCACAGTTACACGATCCCAACATTTCCTTCCTAAACTGTCTGTGCGGAACACATTGTGTGTGTATTCTCTCCGGTGACATTCCAGTGTTGTGCTCGGATCAATAACGGTTGATAGCACTGTGGGTGTGGACGCAAGCAACACGATAATCCAGGTGATTATGTTTAACAGAAGTGTACACCGCATCCTTTGTAAGGAAAGAAGCAAAAGTCATAAATACTACATGATGTAGAAATTGTATCACAACGGCGGCCATTTTTCCAGTTGGTAAAAACTTCATTTTTAACACTGAATTGCCTATACACCCATACCTCGCTTTACGGCCTAGATACGTAAAGCCATAATTAAAAAGACCGTTATAGCAAAAGGCCGAATAAAGAGCGGCCGTATAGCGAGGTATAGGTGTAACTGGTAAAAATGTGGGAAAGGGTTCTCATATTTGCATGGATATATCGTATCTATGAACGTATACAGTAAAAAAAATCGGTACCCTTACTAAAATGTTAGGTTCCTATGTAACATGCATGTTTCAGGTATCAAGGTATATTCATGGTATATCCTGATTTACAACTTCGTATAATATACCTTTCATGGTTTATTTAAGGTTGTTATATATACGTAGGTATTTAAAAAGTTATATTTTACATGAGGTTATATCGAGGTTTGTTTACGGTAATTCTGATGAAGCATTCTGTCGCTTCCAGTGTTGCATACGAGAAACAACGCTCGTACAAACATGCATGCGTATGCCTCTTTGAATGTGATTTCCTCATGGAATAATCGGTAGGTATAGATACAGCTAAACATCTGATGTCATTAAAATGGTCGTAGGTAAAATCTTAAAATGTCAGTGGATAGAGCACACATGACTTCCTAATTAACCACATTAACAGAATGTACATAACTGTAAGATTTAAGAATAGGTAGATAGGTAGAAGTAATATCACATTGCAAGTGCATGCATTGCATACGTAGGCTTAACTAGGCTACCTATACCTGTGTTACACAATTTAAAAAATCCGTAAATTTTACTGGATTAGTCAAGTTAAACTTGAAAAAAATATCCAGTAAACTTGATATACGAGAAGTATTCTTTAAATTTATCTAATAAGAAGGCACTTAATATGGAAATTTCCATATTGAGTATCCTCTAAATGCAAGGTCATATGGGACAATAAATAAAGGAAATGTTAGTTTTAGCATTTAATATGAGAAATTTCATTCAAATTTATTCCAAAATGAATTAACCATCCTCATCTAAACCCTCCCACATGCACTTAACTTGGAAGTCATTGGTCTTGAGCGACCAAGTTAGATAGAATAGTACGTGTCATAGTGGTTATGCTAAATCAGCCTTTCATTCATTAACTATGGGTTTGATTCCCGAGTAGGCTGTCTTGACAGTGGTTTTCCTAATTTGTTTTCAAGTAAATTCCAACTTAAAAAAATAAATTTTGAAATTCAGTGGGACAAAACAAAGCGCCAATTTGTAAGGGACCCATTGTCATAATGTTTCAAAACATGCTGTCTTATACTCCAACTTGCAACACGATCATATACACGGGATTTTTAAACAAGTTGGGTACACTTTATAATAGCATGAATTATTTAGGAAATATACATGTCTACTGTTGTAATGCTCTATGCCAAGTCTTAAATAATACAGAGATACAGCTGTAATTGAATCTTAAACAGGGTGTTTTTCCCGACATGGGCAAAATTTCAAGCATAATTCCCGACGTTTCCTAAGTGATAAAAATGCAAGCAGATTTCCTTACTCTCCAGATTTTAAGCACCCTGATATATCTAAAAATACTTGGGAACAAAAAAAAGCATAACAAATATTTAAAAAAGGACTGAAACTATGTATATTTTAAGATTAAACAGATTTTATGGCATTATGGAAATCGGTTTCTGATGATCGCTTTTCAAATTTGATTTTAAGCACTCATGTTAGCACTTTCAGTTATTTCGTGTATATATAGCCGGCATTGTGGGCTCAAGATTCCACTTGTTTTATTGCCTCAAGAGACCCACGTTGACTAGCTCTTCATTTTGTCTGGCACTTTATTAATTACTCGCACTTCCTGGGAATACTGAGCCATATTTGTCAAACTGATCTCTATAAAACCTCTCCCGGCCTATTAATGACAATGCACATATTTGTTGTAACCTTCATGGCAACATTATGGTATGGGAGTAAATCGTCCATAAAATCCCACACAATGACAACATAAACGTCAACGAAGTTTTCTGACAAAATAAGGCCAGTCAACTTTTGGAGAAGTTAGTTTATATATTATGAACGGCGATCTTCAAATATATACACTGCCAATCACCCAGCAGAAAATCTATTGCACTTTATTCAAATTAATTACCAATTTAAAAAATTGTGATGTACACGTTGAGGTCCAGACATGAAAAGTTCTCTAAGTGGTTATTCAAACGTTTGAATTTTTCATGTAATTCACATCTTGTTTACCATATTTAAGCGCCTAACGACCATAGCAGTAGACATAATCACTCAAATCATTTGACCGAGCTTGGTGCCAAGATGAATGCTTACTATTAGTCCTTCTTTTCGTTTGCGATTAGACAATGGAACAGCCTTCTGGAGAGAGTCCCGATTTAGTAAAAATTCAACTTAACAATGTTGTCGAAATCGTTACTGACGTTAGAGCATTCTCCTGAAATTATTGGGTACGACCCACTGCCATATGGCATTTATTTTCTGACTGTAGGGTTTGAATTAAATTGAAACCGCAGTATTTTTGCAGTAAAGTGCAGTTAAAGGCAGAATTTAAAATTAAATATTTTGCAATAATAAATGGTAGAAAAACTGCATTTTGTTTGCAATAAAGTGCAGTAATACTGCTGTAAAAGAGCAGTTCCAAATGACAGAAAAACTGAGTTTCATGATTAATTGCACACCAGAATAACTCCATTTAATGTAGAAATTGCATTTTTTTTCTGAATAACTGCAGTTTTAAAACGGAAATTTTCTGGCACATTTTGTTTGTGCTGGGCAATTTATGTAATTTATGCAACCGAACTTAAATGTTTGTTTGTTTATTGATTTTTAACGTTGGCCTATTTCTGCAACACGAGGGCTAAACACCAACGCCAGGGGATGAGCCTTCAACACCTACCTGGGAATTTAGCCAACAAAGGGGGACTTCCACCCCCTCTCGAGGGGTCTTTAACGTGCAACAATCAACACGGGACCTCGGTTTAAACTCTCATCGAAAGAGCCGCCACTTAGGGAATTTCTCCCATCCATAAAAATTCCCACCGACCTCGACCTGGGAGCGAACCCAGCATCTTAGGATCGAGAGGCAAGCACGCAACCTAACCATCGGCGACGGCAACCGAACTTAAATGTCGAAAGCTGTCAATATAGTAAAAATTGAATTAGGAAAATTTGGACATAGGCGTGTACCCTAGTGGCTATTTAGTTACAGTATAGAAATTCGATTATCTGGATCTCAATCATCCGGATCCTCAATTATCCGGACGTGTGGAGCCAAGATTTTTTTTTAAAGCACAAAACGAAAGATTAAGACACATGAAACATACACATGCTACCTTAATGTATACATGTAAAGTTCGATCTCCTGAATTAAAAGATGACCAATTCTTTTAAATATGAACAATGATAGTTATATTTGCATTTATAAAAGAATAATGGCATAAGTTTCTTGCATAATTCGAAAGTAGACGTTATTTCGATCATAAGAAGCCAAAAAAAAATCGAAAACAATGTATCCAAAGGTCCCTAAAAATGTTATCAAAAATGTACACGAAGGGTCCGAAAATGTATATATTTGAAGATATTTTTAGGGCCCTTCGGGGACATTTGATTTTTTTTGGCTTTTTATGATCGTAATAACGTGTACTTTCCAATTCTGCAAGAAAAAAACTGCAATTTCAAAAGTCGAAATTTCACCCACTTTTGAAAAAACTGTAAGGGTATTAAAAATCTATAAAAATTCGACTTTTGAAATTGCAGTTTTTTCTTGCGAAATTCGAAAGTAGACGTTTTTGCCATCATAAATAGCCACACAAAAAATCGAGATAATATGTACACTTTTTTAGGTCCTTTGTGTACATTTTTGAAGTCATTTTTGGGGCCTTTCGAGTACATTTTTTCCCTTTTTTGTTGGCTTGTTACGATCGCAATAATGTCTACTTTCCAATTCTGAAAGAAAAAACTGCAATTTAAAAAATATATATAAGGTAAAACAAATATATATATAGGGTATATTCTTTTAAAATAAGTGCAAGACATTCCTGCAGGTAACTAACCACTGACTGGCAAGTCAGAAATTGCACTATTCAGTAGAAACTCGATTATCCGGATTTTTGCTTATCCGGATGACCCATGGTCCCAATTAGTCCGGATAATCGGGTTTCTACTGTATTTGAATAATGTGGCCATTAGCCTCATGTGATCTTGTTAGTGATAATGGGAGGGGCCAATTCAAAGACAAAAAGCATCAGGAACTTTTCACGTATGTTTGAAAATAGTATTTTTCAGTAAGCTATATGCAGATGCAACTATTTATTAAGTTGGCCCCATTACCCATCAATCCTCTATCCATAGTTGGTATAATTTGTCTTCTAAGTCAAACGTGCAGATGTTTACAAGCATAATTATTTCTTAAAATAACTACCATATATGTACATCTGCGTTTTTCAAATATCGGATAGACACCAAGATCAAATTAATTTAAATAAAATAAATTTAAACCATTTATTGAATTGTCGGTTACATGCCTGTAATAAATTTAGTGTTGTCATTTTTAAATGAGTCAATAAATATTTTTTCATTTATAATATGGTAAATATTAATAAATATAATCCATACAAAAATCTGTAGAGAGTTTTCAGTAATTTTCAAATAATACAAAAAACTCTGATCTCATCAAGTTAAAAATGCTTCTGTGTTTTATCAAATAAATTTTGTAAATGTTTAAACTGTCACCGAAGTCGATGCACGTTTTATTGAGATTAAAGTTTAGCAATTATTATCAATATCTATGAAATTAATAGAAAAATAATCATTTAGAACATTTTCTGATATTATATATTTTTCTCTGGATTTAACCTGTTTAAAATGTATAACTACCGTAGAACCTGGAAAAACCAAGACCTGATTATCTGAGTGCCCCTTATTGAACTCATGGATATAAATATGAGTACTGCTTACGAGTATGGCGGATAGCAAAAGAATTGTGTAGAGGACTCCATTTATTTAAACATTAGGTTTTATTACAAGCAATATTAATTAAAATTTAAAAATCTTAATGAATATGAGAACACCAAATAAACACTCTTAAGACATTAGAAAAATATTAATAATTAAAGAGGAAAGAAGTACAGTACATCCGATAACAAAATGATCATTAGTAGAAATGCGAAAATTAGGATACATTCATATATTAGCTTTTAGGATGACCATATAATTCCAAGATGCCCTCATTTCAAGACCCTCATTCTTGTTACTACAGCAGAACCTGTCTAAAAGCATGAAAACATGCCTTTAGACAGGTTATGTTTTTAGACAGGTTGTACTGTAAAATGTATATGTCATTCGTCTATCTAAAATTGCGTACAGGTACTGCATTGTTTTTATGGTTAATTCGGTTATTTTGATACAGAAACGTATTATTTTCACGGAACAACCCCGTTAATATTAACAAGCATGTGATTTTCAATTTATGAAATAAATTTTATTTCATAATGCATGGACACGCATTATAAATTGTAACAAACATTCATAACTTTACAGGGTTCTTATAATTAATAAAACAACTTGGCATCAGAATGCCACAGTGTTTCAATTTTGAAATGCTTGGACCAAATGAAATGGATGAAGTACATATAATTGAGATATTTAATGTCTGTAGATATAATAATACCATCTTGCTGTGAAAAGGCCTCCAAATATTAAAATCAATAAATTCTGGCCACCTTTAGAAAATAGTTTAGAAAATTGCCTTGGCATACTGTTAGTGGCTTAGGTTTTTCTAAAACTCTTGCCCAAGCACACACAGAAAAAAACAAATCTTTAAAAAGCTTTCTTGCATTAGTGTCATGAACACTACACTATAAGCAAATCAAAAATGCAAATCAGACTTAAATTACTTTATGTATAGAAATGAATCGTCATCCATGCATGTATTGAACATTTAACGTTTTACCTTTAAAAATAATTTCTAAAAACAAAAATTGGCCGGTAATGCAATTTGATTGCCATAATCCGCTATCCCATGCACCTAACTTGGTCAATTAATGCCGTTGACTTCCACATTAAGTGTGACATGTAAGTTCCTTCATTTTGAGATGAATTTGAAGGAGATTTCTTGTTTTACAACTGAAAAAGAATACCGAAACTGAAATTTTTTGTGTTCATCATACAATATGTCCTTGAATTGGATTGATTTCTCAATAGAGACTATTTAATATATAGAAAGTTCCTTCATTTTAGATACATTTGAAAAAATATCATGTATATCACTATGTACTTCCTTCAAATTGTACTCGATTATTCATGTAAACTTCACGGATTTTTTTAACTGTGTATAAAACGAAATATACATGGAACATACAGCGCCTTATTCAATCTAGTAAAGTAGAACCTGTCTAAATGCATTCTTTGTAAATGAATAACCTATCTAAAGCAGAAAACATGCCGGTCCCAACTTGGGATATCCCGACTGTATCTCGTGTATAAATGAACCTGACAAAAAGCATTTTTTCACCAGTCCCAAGTGTATGCTTTTAGACAGGTTCTACTGTAGAAAGAAAATAAGTTTAGCAATTAATTTAAAGCTGTTTTTTTAACAACTTTTTTTACCAGTTATACATTTAAAATGACTGTTCATTGGGCATAGATTTCGTGACTACATCGCTGGAATTAGTTCGCATACAACTTGACGATAGATCATGATCACTCACCTGGATAGTCGATTTGGATTCATAAATTTCGGCGGTCGTCCGAGGGATTGCGAGACGCAGCTGGGCGCTGAGACTCGCGGATCAATGAAGCGGCACCTGCTGCATCAATACGCAAGTTGATCGTAGCAGACGCGTTATGTGTGTTCGCGTCGCACGGAGGCGCCGGACGTCACTAGCGCAAACTTCCACCATTGGCGGTTATATTTAGGCACGGCGTGGTGGGTCCATATTGCGTCGAGCGTGGGCCTGCGCTGCCGCGCTTCATGGAAAGGTAATTTCTTCTGCTGAGTTTCCCGGTGAATTTCGCCAAATTTGCCAAATGTATGACGCAGATGGGGCGTACGACGCGACGATGGACCATGTAGGCAACCTAAAGGTTAGATTAATTGACAACTTCTGTTAGATGAATGTTAGTGCTGTTTACAAGGCTTCACGGGGGAAAGAAGGTGATAGTCCTGAATTTTGGTGTAAACCAAGACCGTATATGTGGGGTGGAAGGGTATTGTGGATAGAGCCCCTCTCACCTGAAATTCAAGGAATTTTACAAATTTTAAAAATATGAAATGAGAATTCTTTCTTTTAATATTTACTAAGTTTGCCCCGAAATTCGGAAACGAACATAAGGCATTTTTTTAGAAGTTGTATGTGGGATTGTGGTGATCTTGAATTGCAATTTTTGTGCATTATAAACACCATTTTTCTTAGGGAAAAGTGCGTAAGCAAACAGTTTTTTCTGCAATTAAAAGTGCGATTTTTCTTTGTGTGTAGTTCAAGGTCGGTTTTAAGTTAAAAAACTCAATTTTTCTGAATTAAAAGTGCGATATTTCGGCTGTAGAAATAAAATGTTTTGTATTAAAAGTATACAAATTTCTTGTTTTAAAAATGCAATTTTTCTGCATTTAAAAGTGCTATATTGCTTAGGTACATGCACCTTTTGAATGAAAGTATACATTTTTTGGTAAAGCCACTCTTTTGCTGGAGTAAAAGTGTGATGTTTTTTATTTATTTATTCTATTTTTATTTTTTATTTTTTTTTTGCTGCTATATAAATGCAATTGATGTGTATTAAAAGTGCGATTTTTTGTTAGGTAAAACCAGATATTTTTTTCAGTGCAAGTGCGTTTTTTTTCTGTTTTAAAACTGTTACTTTTCTGCTCTAGAAATGCACAAAATCTGCATTAAAAGTGCGATTTTTCTTAGTTAAAAATGGGAATTTATTTCACCTGGGTCAATTCTCTGCTCAGCGGGGCCCAGCACAGAAATTGGATCACATATACGGCCTTGGACAAAATAGTCCACTCCAAGATTCCATGGACCATATCCCCGTATACCCCAAAATGTATGTCATATATGCCCCTGGGGTACACTATTTTGGCTGTATATTTAAAATCCCCAGTATAATGTGGTATCCACACTATGCTGAATTCCGCCTGTTAACCAAGAAATTAGTCAGCTGGGCCCATATTGCAAATAGCCAATATTTGTGCTATACTTTAAAATCTTTCAATAAAGGTACTGTTAAACATAATGTTATGAATAGATAATTCTTGAGAAAGGGACCAATAGCAGTGCAGACACTGCAGACATTTCACTGAATAAAAACTATGCTATCTTGTAAATTATGTGTAAATTTACCTATTAATGAAAAAAAAATTCAAATAATTAGATGAAGTAGCAAAGAAAAATCTGGCTATCGTTTTTAAGTCAGAATCATCAGCAATTTGAATCTCCTTTAACAAAAGCTCCACTGCTCTTTTGCAACCAGGTCTTCTTATAACGTGGACTGCTCTTCCGATTCTTGGTTGTCCACTGTATGCTCATCAACGTGTCGTTTTCGATATAATACACAGTAATTTGTGTTAAATTTTATCAGTATGTTATTCTGCACTGTAGTGTGTTGAAGAACTACATTGTGGTAATTATACACATAATTGCACACTGATGTGTTACAACATTGTAAATATCAGTTGTATGTGCATTATGACATTACTGGGTTGCAATGCAGTAACACAAAGTGGGGGATTATGCACATTATGTGTAATCACAGGCAACATATTTACAACTTATGCATGTGCAGTAGCATTGAAAGGTCACACATGCAACAGTTCATTTTATTTTGATATTTCAAAGTTTTCAGTTTTGCAGATATTTTTTGAAAAGTACACTATAAAAACTGTCTTATTTTAAGTTGCATTTTGTTAATGAAATCGTATGAAATGAGCATGAAGGCAGTTTACTTGTCTTACTGGCATGTGAATTTGATTTTAAGACACAATATGTGTCTTAAGCTTGATTTAAGACACGAATAGTATCTTAATTTATTCAGTCAAATAAAGTGTCTTAACTGGAAATGAATTTTATTCATTTTATAGAAATATGATTTACAAGCTTATGCTTACTTGAAAACTTCAAAACACACATTGAACATTTGTACAGCATTTTCAGCTTATTTTTATTGAGCAGCCATTTTTTTGTTCTAATATTTCATTATATATATTTACTGCCTGAATTTAAGACAGGTAGTGACGTCAGAGCCTGTTCCAAACTGGATGGAATGGAAATGTTCTTTTTTAGCATTGTTAGGGTTAACATCAGCAAATACAGTAGTGGTTTCATAAATTGTTTATTCTACTTTAAAAAATGAGAGAAATTTTAATTGAATAGGGGTGTTACCCACTCCCCCTTTCAGAAAAGGTCACCTCCATTCGGGAATGGCCGTGTAACATTATTTTTTCTTGGGATG
>JAQGAE010005911.1:0-10724 GCA_034696685.1 Julus scandinavius
TTTAACACAAATTGCTGTGTATTTTATCGAAAATTACACGTTGATGTGCATAAATACACATTTTGAGTTTTCAGTGCATCGATGACGTCATTTCAGACTTAAATCATGTGATTAACAACAAAATAGAGTAGAATAATACACATTTTCCTAATGGAAACAATGTTTGTTAAAGTAAATTTTCTAAAACAGAATCTGCAAAATGAAGTTAATCTTCAGCAACATCAGCATGACGACACCACGTGGGTGTCTTTATTTCCTTTAATGTTGGAAATTATGGATGTATATATTAAACTGATTTCTTCTAATATATTACTCTTATATTTATTTCCTTTCTGTATTACTTCCACACATAAAGCCATAACATGTTAAAAAAAATGTCTAAGACAAAGAACGCATTATTTGGATTTACATGAATTGCAATGGGAAAAATTGATTCGGATCACGAACAGGGTTAAGGAGCGAATTAAGTTCGTAAACCGAGGTTCCACTGTATTTATAAATGATTACAATATGCAACAGACTACTTATATATGGCCTATATCATTTTCCCCACTTGAATAATTTTAATGATTGGTTACATATGTTTTTGATTAAACTATAAAAGATTTGATTTTATATTTACCAGTTTCTTTGCATCTTTGTCCGAATCCTATCTTCCGAATGAAATTAATGAACTGGTCGTTACAATTATCAGTGAGCACATTTCCAATACATGGCGAGGTTAAAACAGATCTGCACAACAAAACTAACAAAATGGTGTTCAGCAACATGTTGAATGAACTTTAGTAACTGAATTTGAATCTTCCAATCCTTTGCTTCTTATATATGCATGTTTAAAAAATTGTAAATTTGATACGTTTGTTGTTTGTTACGATTTAATTTCATATATGTGTATCTGGTGTTAGCCTAAGTTGCATCGATGTCAAAACCTTAATGAATTCTTTGAAACAATTTCATAAAATTTATGACTTTTTTAAACCTTCTAGATCACTCTAGTAATTTCTCACAATCTTATACATGACTTTTTAAACTCTTTCTGAAATTCAACACGTCTTCATGAATTTCAATTTTGAAAACATTCAAGTGTTGCCATATTAAAACGTTGACCACAACTATTCAATTTAACCGAATAAAATTCCAGAAGAGTTTTATATGGGCCTTCATCAATTAATAGTGTCGTAAATTACAGGGTGAATGTTTTTTTAAGAAGGGCAAGTGTCATGTTCGATGTTATCCAGGCCCCATATCATTTTAATTTTCACATGGATGTCATAATGATGGAAGACATGATATATGACATTCTATGTGTATAATACAAACAAACTTGAAGCTTTATAATTAATTACTAGAATACGAAATGTAAACATAAATTATGTTCCCGAACTTTTCATAAACATGTTCAGGCAATAAGCCAGTCATAAGCTCAAGCGAGCGTTTGGTCAAGTGGACAAATCTTTTACTCAAGCGAGTGCTTGGACAACTTGAAGTTTGGTTAAGTTGAGATTTGGACAAAAATCTATATGGACAAGTGAAGATTTCGTCAGATGAACATCTGGACCCAGACAATTGGGACACAGTAGAAGAATAGCACGCAAGTCTAGGTATTTTGTTTACTTTTTGCCCAAATATCACTTTTAATCAATTGTCAATCCCTTATGGAATAAATTAATCCCCGTACCACAGTTGCTCACCAATCTGCAGCTCAAGCTTAAGCTAAAGCTTGAGATGATAATTTCACAGTTGCAGAGACTCACATTTGGCTGTCTTAATTGAGCTCGTCTTGGCAATTTTTCTGTGCAGCTATGGTATGCATCTGGGATTTGAGACTCAGCTCGGTCTCAAGCTCATGCTATGTGCGCAAATGTGGTACAGGGGTAAGTGAATTAATAAAGTGACGATCTTACTGGTCAGCACTGAAAATCGGACAGTAACAATTAATTGGTAACATGTCTCAATCAGTAATTTGAATATATATAGTAAAACCTGTCTAAATGTATCCTGTGTAAATGAAGAACCTCTCTAAACTTTTATGCTTTTATGTCCCGACTTAAGACGAGTGTATATGTATAAATGAACCTGTCTAAATGCAAAACCTGTTTAAAAGCATATTTTTCACCGGTCACAAGCGTATGCATTTAGACAGGTTCCACTGTAGAAGCCCCTACTTGGTAACCCGTGTATAAATGAACCTGTCTAAATGCAAAACCTGTTTAAAAACATATTTTTCACCGGTCCCAAGCGTATGCATTTAGACAGGTTCTACTGTAGCAGCCCCTACTTGGTAACCCATGTATAAATGAACCTGTCTAAATGCAAAACCTGCTTAAAAGCATATTTTTCACCGGTCCCAAGCGTATGCATTTAGACAGGTTCTACTGTAGCAGCCCCTACTTGGTAACCCGTGTATAAATGAACCTAAATACACCACCTGTCTAAAAGCATATTTTTCACTGCTCCCAAGTTCATTTTTTGTACAAGTGCTTTTCGAAAATAAAATTAGAGCGTGGGCTCAAGGTTTTAAGACCACTGCCCTATACATTGAATTAGTTGTGACTAAGATATGGCCCGATTTGGTAGATATGAATTACTTTATAATATAACGAACACGTGACAATGTTTAATAGGAAAAATATTAGAAATGTAATGTTGTAAGAAATATTGTATGTGTGAGAACTAGACAGACGACTGGTTCACTTATAAAAGTACATAAATTTTATGCAAATGTGTGGATGAAGATTGACCTTGTTGCCACCCTTACTGTTACCATGCAGATACAAAAAAGAGGGGGAAAGTGAATTCTACATAGAATATCAGATTTGCTTCAGCCAATATATAAGACGCGCAATATGCCGAGACTTAAATTTGGCCACTAAAGTTTGTTCAAGATGTTGCTGAACACTATTTTTGTGGTTTTGTTGTGCAGATCTGTCTTAGCTTCACCGTGTATTGGAAATGTGCTCTCGGATGAATCGAACGACCAATACAAGAATTTCATGCGGAAGTTAGGATTTGGAGAAAGATGCAAAGAACCAGGTAACTAGCAGTTCAAATAATTTATATTTGAACCAAAAATGTGGCTTATGTGTTTACTAATCCTTAAAATGCCGAAGCCGGCAGTCGAGCGGGTTACGTGCTTGCCTCTCGATCCTAAGATGCGGGGTTCGCTCCCCGGTTGAGGTCGGTGGGAATTTTTACGGATGGGAGAAATTCCCTAAGTTGCGCCTCTTTCTGATGAGAGTTTAAACCGAGGTCCGGTGTTGATTGTTGCACGTTAAAGACCCCTTGAGAGGAGGCGGAACTTTCCCTCCTCCCCCCTGATAGGCAGAATTCCAAGGTAGGTGATGAAGGCTCATTCCCTGGCGTTGGTGTTTATTTAGCCTTAGTTGCAGAAATAGGCCAACATTAAAAATTAACAAACAATGCTTTATGGGACTTAAAAATACCCCATTAACAGTATGATCATGTTGTACAGGACACAGATAACTGAGATATTGGAAAAGGAGCCTTTGAATATTATTTAGACAAACAAAATGTTTCTCCTGAAGAATAAAGAGCAAGACAAAAATTTGTAAATACAAACAAGTTTGCGCAACATATTGTATTTTGGACCTCCGCATATTTTGCTGTATACAATACTTTGGTCATATTTTGATCCATTTGCATATGCAAATGGTTAAAAATATGACCAAAAAATTAGACAATGCATTGTCTAATTTTTTAAAGGGTTTCATAATGGATACACTTAAGTGCAAAAAAATCGACTCACCTGCATGAATCAAGTAAAAATGTGTTTTTCTTAGCAACCAAATGTCCGATTTAAAATCGGAAAAATGCCTTTTGTTGGCAATTTATTCCTCGTTATAATCCGCCTAAAATTCGCATAAATTTAAACCTATGATGACTTGCGCAGTATTTCTGCAAGAAGTGTTTTTTTTTTCTGCAGTAAAAGCATATATTTTGTACACATTTTAGTGACATTTTTCCTGAGTAAATGTCTGATTTTTATATATTCTGCAGTAAGCGAGCATTTTTTTGAAGAAAAAAACAACTAATTGTGCAGTTATTTTTCACTAACCCCCTCATGAAAAAGCCATTCTATTGGACAATATATTCTGAAATGTGGGGTTAACATTTCCAATTTGGCCTTGGCTTAAGGGGCCATATTAGATCCCATATATATCCACACATGGTGATTAGTGGCGCCCTCTGCCAATTAAGAGTCAAGCGATTTTTTGTTAATTTAATTTATTTAATATAATTTTGTAGGGTTATGTTTGATTTGGGGCACTCGTATGATGATTGGGACTAGTTAGCACATAGGAGAGTTTTCCCCAATGAGCCATATTCATTTCTTTCACCCAGATGATAGTATTTGCAGTAAATATCCTCTAATATCACCTATTAAACGAAATATTATTCCTTTTTAAAATCCAGCTGGATCTGTCATTGTAAACAACTACAGCCCATCAGGTGTTCAAATCAACAATTTTGAAACCAACAATTTCAACATTTTACCTGGCAAGTAGACAATTTTAACAAATATATTTAGTTATAATAAATACATTTATAATCACCAGGGAGAAAATATTATTAAAGGACATGTACGCCATTTTATCTGTTGATGATCTTAGGTGAATCACCATATATACAGGGTGTTTCAGCGCTATGTTACCAAACGTTGTGGGCATGTAGAATGGGTCCATACAAGCCATTTATGTTAATGTACCCATAGGCGGAAATGCCACGTTAGGGTGCTGGAGGCACCCATAGTATGTCCAATGGCACGTGTACTGGTTGACGGATGGTTTGCCACCCGTTCCAGAACATCTCCATCTAGCGGTGATAAACACCCTGTATACTGCATGTCTGAACATACTTTTGTCCAATGTCTATACACTGTGAGTCATAAACAGTAGAACCCAATAAAAATACTCGCAACTTGGTGAAAAATGCTTCGATTTAAATGAAATTTGGGACTTGCATAGAACAATAGTATAGGAACAAAAAATGAATTATAAAATGTGGTGAAAATGTTCTCCAGTGGCCCTTACGCAAACCCGGAGTCTAACGCGCTATTCTTTGATCGACGAATCGATTCTACGCCGGTCGAGTTCAAACCAAGTTTTCTTAATTCGTAGTTTCGAGTCTTTGATATTATTAATCTTCGATTTGTAAACCTTTTCCAGGAGAACTCTCCAAATTGTTTAGTTCATCGGATTCGAGTCCGGACTGTTTGGGCTCGATGAACCGTGGCGCTTCCAGTTGCAGCGGTTCAACTGTTTCTGGAGCACGGTGAGCGGGCTCACCGTCTTGTTGAAAATTAAAAATATCAGAGATTTGTCGCATGTCCTCAACAAGTTTTTTATTCCTACACTATTGTTTTACGTAAGTGTCAAATTACATTTTTTTTTATTGGGTTCTACGTTTTTATGACTCAGTGTATTTAGGAGCATAAACTCGAATGTACATCTCCATACATTCAAGATCACATAGTATATGAGCTTGAAATACTGTTTGAACATAGATAAAATTACATATCTACAGTTTATGCATGAAATTCGTATTTCCGGTGTTTCAATATAACATGCTTTTGGATTACATTTTTACGAGGTTTGACACATGTGTTTGTATACCTGGGTTTGATGCATATCTTTGTTACAGTATGAATTGTTAATAACATTGTATAATTTGTTGACAGAACATCTGAATCCGTGTGATCCAAATCCTTGTCAAAATGGCGGCATTTGCAAATTGGGCGAAGCAGGAAGCAATGAAACTTACATCTGCAAATGCCCACATTTAACAAGAGGCAAAAACTGTTCAGGTAAAATTCGCCAATATTCATGCTAACATTTTACTATACAACATTTATATTAAAATACAGAAATGATAAGTGTGCATAACTAAAAGTTGGCATATTTTAAGATGCATTGACACATCTTAGATGTAATATATTGTCATGCACTCGCATGTTCAATACCTTTTTCATTTATGGACAAAAATGTCATAAATGGTTATTGCAAGCGTCATATATCGTTTTTCCAGTCAAGTTGTAAGTTTTATTGTATTTTTTACAGATCACCTTAATCCATGTGACCCAAATCCTTGCCAAAATGGCGGCATGTGCAGTGTGGGCTTATCTGGAAACAATGCTACTTTTTACCGGTGTAAATGTCCAGTTCCAATGCGAGGCCAAAACTGTTCTGGTAAAATCTATTAAATGTTTTAATTAATCCTGGGTGGGAAAATTATATAGGGCCAAATATGCTTAAGGTGGATTACAACCCTATCACTTTCAATGGGTGAAATTTGAAAACACATTCACAGCCAAACAAAAAGAGATTAAATAAAAATAAACTAAATTTAAAATAGCTCTATAAATCAGCAAGGTCATGTTTGTGTTATTTTTCACGTTAAAATAGTAGATTTTTAAAAAATTAAATTATTATTGCACTCAAAACTTGCCTATCTCATGCTGCCACCTGCTGGCAGCGTGTGCAAAATAACGGACATTTTTCAAACTTGTATATTATTTTTTTTTAAAAATCTACCATTTCAAAGTGAAAAACAACAATATGATGCCCTTGCTGATCCATCAAGCCACCCCAAACAATTCTCACCCCCACCCAAGCCTCCCTCGTTCAAATGTGAGTATCTTCGCAAGTCGGACCCATTGAAAAAGAAAGGGTTACATGATCTATATATGATTTTCCACCCATGCAAAATAACACTTTTAACATTTGTTTTTCAGACGTTGAATGTGACGGACAACAATGCTTCCATCATGGAAACGTAGTGATGTACGTTTACAAGGGATCTCTGCCCAAGTTTTCAGATGCCAAAACTGATTGTGAAAGTAAAAACATGAGTTTGTTGAAAATTCAAGATCACGACAAGAATGAATTCGTCCGCAGCGTCCTGATAAAAATGAACGCCAATGTAAGTGCCTCTTATCACTGCTTCCACACCGGATTGTCCAGAGCTTCGAGTAGTTCTACTTGGCATTGGACAGACGGAAACACTTTGGGGAGTTACACAAACTGGGGAACGGATTTGAGTTCTGATGGAGTATGCGTCTCTTTGTGCTCTTACCCAGGTTATAACTTTAATTGGTCAAAATATCTATGTGACATGACTAGCAGTGGTTGGAAAACTTTCAACATTTGTGAATGGATCATTCGCTTTTAGATATAGCTGCCCACACTGTAAAAAACTATAGTCTTAATTTAAGACGTTTACTTGTAGGCGAAATCAAGACTTTTTACGCAACTATTTTTTCAAAAATAAAACACTTTACGCGTCCTTTTTAAAAATAAAAAATAAAATAAGGCACGCGTAAAGTGTTTTATTTTTGAATAAAAAGACATGTAAGCGTCTGTAATTAAGACTTTAGTTTTTTACAGTGCAGGTGGAGAGGTTATAAGTTACTTCAAATTGCACAAACAAGGTCAGATTTAGCTAACAATAAAAAACGTAGGGATTTCACTTTGTTTAAGAAGAGAAAAAAAATGAAAATCACAATGCAGAAAGAATTGATTCGTTATACGGCTTTTTCGCTATACGGCCAACTTTTCCGGAACGTATCTAGGCCGTAAAGCGGGGTATCCCTGGTGAAAAAAACAATAAAGATTTCTATTGTTATTTGGAACGTTGTTCTCTATTGGTTTTATTGGTTTCAATTGTTTACTATTGGTTTTATTAGTTTCAATTATTTACTTTGGTTTTCTATTGTTTTCTATTGTTTTCTAATGTTCAGTCAATACAGCTAAACCATAGAAGTCAATAGAAGTCAATAAATGAACCATAGAAAACAATTAAAACCAATAAAGTGTCCAAATAACAATAGAAACTAATAAAAATCTTTATTGGTTTCTATTGTTTTTTTCACCAGGGAGGGTCCCTTTAAAAAACATTTATTGCATGAGGTTGAGCTTGCGAGCACAGTTTGTCAACTGTTTCCGTACATAGAATTCGCTGTGGATTCGATATTGCCAGATTTCATAGATATAGCTGACTTTATAATATTGCAACACTGATTTTCAGTAAGGAAAATCTTGTAAAAATAATAGATTTCTGAAAATTTGAAAAAAAAAATTTCCAGAAGGAAATATTGTATCTCTGAGAACTTGCCATACCTATCCGGTTCACTTATAAAAATATGTATATTTTATTAAAATCTGTGAATAAAGATTGCCACAACCCATGCATCCTGTCACCAGATCAAAAAAAGAAAATCAAGTTCTAACCAATAACAGACATGTCAGATTTAGTTCCTTTTAAACAGGATTATATAAGAAGGAAAGGATTACTAGACTTAAACTTCAATCACTAAGATTATCCAACATGTTGCTTGACACCATTTTTGTAGTTTTGTTGTGCAGATCTGTCTTAGCCTCGCCATGTACTGGAAATGTGCGTTCTGATGTATCAAACGACCAATTCAAAGAATTCATTCGGAAATTAGGACTTGAGCATCGACGCAAAGAATCAGGTAAATATCAGATCAAATCATTTATATTTTAATCAAAAATACTGCCAATGTGTTTATAAATCATTAAAATATTCAAAGTGTGAATAATATAAAGGTATTGATATTTCTGGGGATTTTTTTATAATTTTGATCAAATACTAATTTGATAAGGTTATCATTTGATTCAAGGTAATAATATGTGGTACTATGAAGTTATCGGGTCTCAATTCTTAATTTTCAAATATTTATCGGGTCTCAATTCTTAATTTTCAAATATTTATCGGGTCTAAATTCTTAATTTTCAAATATTTATCGGGTCTCAATTCTTCATTTGCAATATTGGCACAATGAAGTTATCGGGTTAGGTTAGGTTAGGCATATATCATCTTCAAATTGAAAATTAAGAAGTTGCATATTTAATGTAAATCGTCATACTAATGAGGGTCAATTAATAATGATGTCCGGTCATGGGTGCTGGTTTAAAGGCTATTCCAATAATCCTCATACACCATCTAAAATTGACATGTTGAGACAGCAATGATAGAGACAGTAAAGTTTGGTTGTTGTTTCCAACCAACAAATGAGTCTTGATTTTTTGAAGAATTTTATTTTTCCTTTGCAGTTATAACTAATTACATAATATATTTAAAATGCTACACTTTTTAAGTTTAATTAAGGTTAATGATGATAGTTGAAGTTAGTTAATGAGAACTATTGATAAACGATTTGAATGGCTGATGAAAGCAGGGTATATCCAATACGTGTTGCCTGAGGGCAAGCCACTGGTCAAGAGGTCTAACAAAGGGACCTGAAAAAAAGACCCTACTGAAAAAGGCGGGAAAAGTAGAAGGGACAAATAGATTTCCCGAAAAACTGAGGCGAAGAGGTCGGTTGACCTTCCAGCAAGACAGTCAGGCAACGCCACTAGTGACAAAGGACGCCACAAAAGCGTGCACTTTGAGACAAAGTGGTTTGGCGACCTCTAGATCACCTCTAGATCACCAAGAACAAAGACCACAATGGGTAAACTTAACTGTTTAATTATTATGGTCAGAAAATAGCAGCAAATACAAAGATTGGTAAAACAAGTAAAAGATAACTGAATTAGTATTGATAACGAAGTTAGGTTCCTTGTAGCTGACTTCCTAGGAGAACGAGACCAGTGGAAAATGCGTGTTTTTCTTGCGTCAACACATGCAGCGCCACTCAATGCGCAAAAACGGGCACAAATACAGCAGTGTGAAGCAGGCTTAATATGCGAGTCCAGCTCTTTTTCAGATGAACACCTTAATTTCAAATGCATTTAAAAAATAAAATTAGATATCTAACTTTGGAGTGTATGGAAGAAATATGTGTACGGTCATATATGTATATGCATATATTTTCATTAATGGATTGTGATGCCATGTATGGATATATGTGTTCATATATAAATATAAAATGTCTGATATGTCGTTCCCTCAAATGTGCCATATACATTTTTTCACCCATATGACAGCATATCTGGTAATATCACCAATGAAACTAACTATTATTCCTTTTTAATTCAGCTGGACCTGTTACTGTGAACAACTACAGTCCACAAGGTGTTCAACTCAATAATTTTGAGATCAACATCAACCTTTTACCACCTGGTAAGTATACAATTTGAACACATATTTCAAGTTATAATAAAGTCATTTATAGACACCAAGGCAGAAAGAATATCAAAGGTCATAAACCATCACTAAAGGTCATAATGTCACTATTATATAGTGAGCGTTAGATAACTTTACACTAATGGCAGTCACTTTGTTAAGTTAGTCACTCCTTTAGATACATCAGCTTTCTTCAGCGCATCTTTATTCTTTATAATCATGCAGATCATCGATTTCGTCATTTTGTACTCCTTGGCAAGATCCGAAATGCGAACACCACTTTCATGTTTAGTTATAATTTCCTTTTTTAAATGTTATTACATTGCATAATTTTTTGACAGAAAACCAGAGTCCGTGTGAGCCAAATCCTTGCAAAAATGGTGGCATTTGTGAATTGGGCGAATCGGGAAACAATGAAATTTATTCCTGCAAATGTCCACATCTAACCAGAGGCCAAAACTGCTCAGGTAAAATTCACAAATATTCTTGCTAAAATATTACTGTGGAGCATCTATTAAAATACAGAAATTGTAAGTGCACATACACTGCAAATCGAAACATCTTATTTTCAGATGCGTTATCATCTTTTTTGGCTGTCCCCAAATTCAGATGAAATG
>JAQGAE010005912.1:0-10722 GCA_034696685.1 Julus scandinavius
GAATGTTTGCATGTTTTATGTTTGCATGTTTTATGTTCAATGTTCAATGTTCAATGCAGTGGAGGAGCCCCTTTAAAGTGGCAAAAATTACATTTTTTGAAAACCACCATACTGCTGTTTGGTAAATTGGAGAATTTTTAACGGTACCGTTGGGAACCTTGACAATGGTCCATTCATTTTTAAACAATAGTCATATATTTATATAAAACAACATCTGCTTAATAACTGAAGTTAGTAGTATGATAAGCTTGTATTTTATAACTCATTTAACTTGAACCAGGTCAACCTCCATAATAGGTCCATATGATCGCTTATTTGATCGTACATAGAGCGCCCGGGAGCGCATATATTGAAATACATGGAGCCAAAAGATAGCGAAGGAGTTCAAGAACAATCAGGGATGCACTTTGAATTGGGTCTAAAGTGCAGACGAACTTATCTAAAGATCTATCATTCGTTGAAATTAAACGTAGAACATCGTACACTGTTCAAGATTTTTCACAAAAAAAAATTCTATTATGCTGTCAGTAAAATCTGGGATAGAATTGTGGAAAAAAAAACAATATTAAATTGTTTGACGAATTATACAAATAGCCTCGATAAATTTTCTTCGTAAATAAAGCATGACGTGGCCTAAATCGCCATGACAAAAATTGCATGATTAAATTATAGGCTATGCAAACGCGTTTCACCATATTTTATTTAAAATGAATTAGAAATGATGAGTTATTTACCTTGGTCATGCCAACCCCAACCACGTAGACCTTTCGCAGCATCTTTGCTCCTCTCGCAGCCATGTTTCAAGAACGAGTGATGCGCATGCGCCCTACTTCCCATTTCTAGAGGGGTGGATCACTATTCGTGTATTCGTGCGCGTAGATAAGAAACCAAATTCTCATCAAACTTTTGTATTAAATCGATTGAATTTTAATTTTTTTATTCAAAATAAATATTAGCGAATATTTCTTTGATTGGGTTAATCGGCATGACTTGTAGCGCGAGAGGAGGCTATTTTTATCCTCTCGGAATAATACACGATGTGGGGTACGTGAATTGACTCGTGTAATTTTTGGCGCGTTCATTGTTGTTTTGCGTACACTATATTACTTTTTTACGTTAAAAATGACTTGATTCGACCGAATGCGATCAACGATAATTCGCGTAAATGACTTCTAACTGCATTTGTGCAATGAAATTCGTCGGCCAGGTCCGAAGACTGGCCGAGCACAGCTTGTCTTAAGGTAAGCCAACCGTCGAAATTAATACAGTGGGAAAAGGGCCCATTTTGGATGGCTAAGCCGCTTTTGCCGATACGTTCTTGCGTTGAAAATAAAGGTGGAAAAACAGGAATGATTGGGAATAAACGATCGGAGCATTATTTTCGCCCTACCAAACGTCAACGCGCTTAACTTTGCCGTGGACGTTTGCTGTTCGCAATCACTAGTTGTGAAGTGGCTCATGAAATTTTGTTGCTTGGCTTACAGCTCCATCTATACTCTTAGGCTTACGTCAAGTAGAATTTTCCCAAGGATAGGCCTAAATAAGTTGGAATAATTTCACTAGATGTGGCCAAGCCAGCCTAGTTTCACTGTGATTCCACTCAAGCTGGATACCTAACGATGATGTAAGTCGATCGTTCTAGTCAAATCTGGTCGATTTTTACTAAAATTATAGCTATTTCGGTGGTAAAATTTGCTATTGGGATTGGTTTAGTTCGGCTTTCGGCCGCTAGATGTCGAGGTGTTGTCGCTGACAAGAAAGAAGGAAGTCATTGACATTGTTGCTGATTACACTTAAAATAGAGATTAATTAATGCAATTTTATTAATAAAAAGCACTGAGAAATGTTTAGAAATGGCTTATACAACTTTACGATACCATTTTTCCCCAGTGAAACCTTGCTTATTACGTTATTTTGGTTAGGTAACTTTCCCTATTATTGCTAAGCAATTTCAGTTGAGCTAGTCCAAGATATCAAGAGTAACGTCCATGATTCGTATTTTTGGAGTTGTTATGTGCATATTATACTGTAATAATAACGCTGTATAGATGTTAAGACCCATGTCTGTATCACTTTTATTTTGCTGGCCATTTGTAAGTGTTAAATATTGAATACAGTGGACAAACCAGTTTGATAATGATCATAGTTTTGTAGTCACTTTAGTTTGAACAAATCTAGTTTTAAGATTCAGTCATTCGTAGGATTTTTAGTAAATTATACTAATAATATAAGTTAGTGCTGCGTTTGTACCTAATACGGCTTGGTTATATTTATTAAACATTTAGTAATTGATGTCTTCTAGAGTGGTGAGTTCTTCTTTGATGACAACATGCCATATCCAACAATTTTCTTTATACTTTTTTAATTTGTTTGTAGGAGAGGCAGCGTGACCAGCCCCTAACATTGGTGCGGCCACCATTAATGACCATTCGACATGAATGGAGAAATTCCAAGTGTTCCCATCACCACGTTGGCAGGAATTGCCAGCCTCACAGACTGTAAGTAAACTTGCTGCATGCATATTTTATTTTTAAGCATGTACAGTATGAGTAGAATAAGATCTACTAGAAATAAAGGATAGTCGTTCTATATAGAAAATATAAGGGGCAGCATCACAGTCGTTGGAACAAATTTGTGTATAGTCTTGTTCTACATAACAAAATCGCTGTAAGATCTTGTAGACCATTTCTTATGGCATTACTAAATGTTAAAGTCATTGAAGTTACTCTGATGGTTCATAGTATTTCGTCCAAACATGTTCTGTGTTTGTCAGGTAAGGACCCCAGGGTCCATGATGACTTAGTTCTTTTAGTGAAGCATAATGTAGCTTGCACATAATCAGTGTGTTTTATGTGCAATGCTGAGTGGTTAAGTCTTCACATTTGATCAAGATAAATTCCTTTTGGTCTTAAAAAATCACTTCCCTGATCTCATTGGTCTTGCTCCATGGTGTGATGTTGCTAGTATCGCTACTCATTATGCACATGTAATGTTCTTCGTATTGTATAAATAATGTGGTCTCAAGTGTACTAGTAGAGCCACACACATGTGTTGATGCAGTATACAAATATTATCTTTAGCGTCTTTCACATTAAACATTGTTAGTCCTTTAATGTTTATTATCAATGAGGTTAGTTTTGTGAAAACATGTGTTTAAATATGTCTCTGGACATTGCTAGTCAGTTTATTCGAGGTTATCAAAGATACTTCTTGATTAAGAAAATAAAGAGTCAGCAGTGAAACTATGTTTCATTTTTGCTGTTATTCAGACGGTTATCAACGATTTGCTTTGAATACTAATAGTATATGGTACTACAACTTTTTATATGGGTTTTTGTGTTTAGTGTGTTGAGTATTTGCATATGGTTTAGATGCAGCCAGCTGTTAACTCAATGATCAGTGTTAATGTACAGTTTTTAGCCTAGTCATGTATTGTAAAAATGTGAAGTTGGGTTACAACATCCAGAAATAACACACCACTTAAAATGTATGTAGAGTATGATTATCATTTCAGCCATTATTAAGCTTAATGGTTTACAATACTGGCCTTATGTTAAACTTGCACACTTCCCCATCGGGAATTGGTTACCTTAAAAACCTAGTATATTGTGTTTGTGACCATAATCTTATTTTGGCGAACGGAAGACAAATGTCTCTTTTTGTCACTATTTCTGTATTCCATTGGGACGTCACGTTGGCCCTAGACCAACGTGACCTAAAACCAAATTGTTGAGTCATTGTGTGACTGTTTTTATGGTTGGCATGTACTTATTGGGGCCTCATACAGTGTATGTACATAATCAGACACTGCCGTTTTTGCTTTTGACCCATGGATTGTGACCTAATGATAGTCAAATCTATGAGATCGTTTTACTTAGTAGCTTTCAAAGTAGACTTGGGAGAGCAAATTTACAAACAGCTGATATAGATTTTTTTAAAAAAAAGTAATGCAATTACAAAGTTGTGTTAATAGATGATATGGTACACGTCCAAGTAATCATATTTGGCTTCATTAGTTTAATGGCCAATGAGATTACAAGGTTGTATGTAGATCATATAAATTGCTTATACAATACTGAGTTAAAATAGGAAATTTCGCAAAGAAGTTCGTCGTGATTGACACGTTTGTGGGGAATGTTGCCTCTCCATTTTGCTAATTTTATAGTGAAATGGTGCCAGGGGGAAAATTGTCAGCTACCTGTTGGGCATGGTCTTCTGCTTTCAAATGTTTGGGCAATGTTATAAAGTGTATATATCGATAATTGGGTATTTGC
Organism: Julus scandinavius; assembly: GCA_034696685.1. Taxonomy (NCBI): domain Eukaryota; kingdom Metazoa; phylum Arthropoda; class Diplopoda; order Julida; family Julidae; genus Julus; species Julus scandinavius. Next base: position 4,275 of record JAQGAE010005912.1, read on the forward strand.
GTTTATTTGAAAAATACTGCCTTGCCCTATCTGTGTTTAAAAATCTTGCACGATGTTGCGCAATGTGTTTTCCTGTTTGAGGCTCCTCAGGTGTGCATAAATAATGCGTCATTTCGGAAATCTGAGCAAAGGCTCCTCTTTAAGTCAGTGTGTCCATTAATCATGAATATTCATTCACGTGGTATCATGTTAGGCATGGTATTGGCAGTTTTATGGTAATTAAGTTGTGTTTATATTGCAACTAGTACTACCCCTTGTTTCTAGATGGTGAAAAAGTTCCTTCACCTAGGGAATTTTTAAGACATTCTTCGCTACTGAGTACTAAATTCTTTAACATTTAAATTAAAACGTCAGATTCGGCTGTTTGGGCATAGAAATGATAAAATTTAACTATTGGATTACCTTCCATTGTCAATATCAACAAATGGGGCATACAAATATAAAATTACCTTCCTTGACACTAAAAATTGTGTAATACAGTATTTTTCAAATAGTGGGATAACAGGTGTCGTGTTAAATGTGTACAAGTTATGTTTTCAAATTCTATACAGCGATTTCGTATGGTTAAATTCATTCCTTCTATAGTGCATTTTGTTATGTCCGTCATCTATTAAACTTGACATAACGTGCAATATAATAATAAAACGTCGTTTACATAGATGTGAACGAACTAGACAGTGACAGCGATTCCTGATAAAGAAGCTTTTCTCTTCTTTAGAAAAGATATAGATTTTTTTTGGTACTTTTTTGTGTGTTTATGTTAATTTCTGTGGCCAACAAAATAGCTTTGTAGATGGTTTCACGTGATTTGGTTTATTTGCATGATGCAGAATAGGCTAATGGCGTGTTTACTCTAGTTTACAATTTTGTACAGCGGTTTCTGTAACTAGCAGGAGACAAGTAGTGGTTTTGAGGTGCACACAGTGTTTGTGTAACGTCTAGTTTCTACTGGCAATAGGTACCTTCGAACAGGTGGCTTGGAGCATTAGCGTCAATGGGATAGCATAGGAATGCCAGGTTTTGCCTTTGGCAGTCCTATGACATTCCAGCCCTAAAAGGCTATTCAGCCACCTGCAGTATGTGAAGGTACCTAACCTATTCTCAGATACGTTACAAAGACAAAAAAAAAAAAAAAAGAATCGCATGAGAAGGCAGAATAATTGTTCATAGACACATAGTCCATGTACGTTTGGTAAAGTTCTGTTTTTTCAAATGTCATTAGGTAATTTCGCGTTAAATCAGAATGTTTTGAAGTTGTGGAGCTTGGGGTACACATACTACAAACCAAGGCCTCCTTATTTAGACAGTTTGTTTTTGTTCCTGCTTTCTTTTCTACCGTTTTTTGATATAAATAACTTTGTGAAACCCTGTTATGTAATCTAGCCGCCGTGCACTCGTTTCGAGATTTACGCCAGTAGGCCACGATTCTGCTTCTTTCTCTCGTCTAGTGCAAGCATATTCGCCTACCGAATTTAAATTGGCCTTAGCGACTGATATCGATCCATTAAGTCTTCCCAGCATTGGCGTACAATTCGCTGGGATTTCTGTCGTTTGTTTGTCGGACTTATCGAGCGATGTGCTACGTCTTATATCACTCTGCTATTGTATGCTCTTAAAATAATCTGCTGCGGATGGTTTTCAAATGATCCCCTTCGTGGAGACGGGCAATATTTTGTCCATAAGCAATTGTCTTCGCTTTTGGTGTCGTGCTTTGCTTGGGTGGTTCAGTGTGCACACATAAACAGCTGACGGTTTTATAATTTTTTGTCAGTAGCTATGTTTGTGGAAAATGAGAAGTAAATTTCCAACAAACTGATAACATTTGCTTGCTTAGTAAAAGTTTATTTGGGATTGTATTTAGGAAGTGAATTTGTGGCGGCTGGGTTCTGTAAAATGTAAGGATGTTTGTTGATCTTGCAATCTTGTCAGAACTACTGTCCTGTTTCATAATGAAGGAATGCACTTTTGAGCAAGTGACTTGGTTCGAAAAGCACGTGAATAAATTTTAAAAATGAATACTTGGTGACAGTGCACTTTTATTTTAGTGATGGGCGTACCATTTCTATGCAATCTAAATTAAACACTGCTCCTGACAGAGACTTGAATGGAATGGAATTTTGAAAATTACTGTCAAGCATTGTTTTAGATATGTAAATTTGATTTATTTTATAATTTCTCCACATTCTGATTTGTGTTTCTTTTGAAACTGATCATGTGAACTATATTAAGAGATCGTAGGAGAGCAATTAGCTTTGTTTATGTCCAGTTCAGCATCCAATGGTGACATACGAGTATTTAGCATGGATTTTATCCTAAAGGCCATTTTTTTTTCATATTGCTAACGAAATGTGAAATTTGTCAACACATCATTTTGCCATTTTAAAAAAAAAATCAAGAATAGCAGGTTTTTTTATTATTATTTTTCGTCATAGTCACAAATAGTTAAGAGTGGAACTGTCTGTTACAAACTGTTTGGTAAACTCATCGTATTTCACATTATTTTTGAACCTGGAATCATTTCAAAAATAATAATTAATTCCCATGGGGTTATATGATCGTTTTATAGAACGCTGTGTTAAAGCCAAAGTTGTTCAATGGCCAAAAAAAAAAGCTAACAATAAATCTGTCTACAAGTCTAATTCACAAATCACGTTTTTCTCATCGTTATGTTGTCGTCATCGTTTGCATTGAGTATTAATACTACAACTTATTAATGACTACAACGACGAGAAAAACGTGCATTATGAATCAGGCGTAATGGACTTTTTGGCACGTGGTTGGATTACGTAATGTTTCGTGAAAATTAACCGCGTGTCATAAGCTCTTAAGTTGAAACGTTTGTTGGAGACCTAATGTGGATATTAATCCAGACATTTGATGACTGCGATGGACTCGTAAACACGTATTCGTCAAAGCGCAGTATGTCATATGTTTGGCACTTATTATTGCCAGCATTTAAAAGCATTTCCCGAAATAGGAACAACACATTTTTTTCATTTTGACATTGAATCTGTTTGCTGCAGAACGCAGGATGAAGTATCATCGTTGGAGATAGCTAAAACCCCCCTGCCAATATAAATAGACGTTTCTGGTACTCTTTCCTCTAAGGCCTGTTGCAATTTCACTTGCGTAATTCTGGAGTCTACTTGTATTTATTAGAATTATAGGATAGATTCGTCAGTTTTCAAACTATTGAACCTGAAAGGCAATGTGTTAAAAATTGCCAGTTACAACAGGCGTTATTTCTGAATTGGCGTTTATAACTAATTCCCACAATGATAAAACAGGGTTTCCCCAGACCTGGAAAACCTGGAATTGTAAGGGAAATTCTCAATATAATTAATTTATAACATTTGCTTTCACTTAGCTATTTACGGTAGAACCTGTCTAAATGCATCCTGTGTGAATGAAGAACCTGTCTAAAAGCATAAAATGTTATGGTCCCAATTTGGGGCCGTGTATATAAATGAACCTGTCTAAAAGCCTATTTTTCACCGGTCCCAAGAGTTTGCATTTAGACAGGTTCTACTATATTAGTTATCACAAAAGTCACGAGATTGTATACAATTCTTTAAAATGGGAAATTGATTTTCAATACATTTGACGTCATTTTACATTTCAACAGTTTTTAGACGTTTTTCCACAAAAAAATCATTTGTTTGCCATTCGTTAAACGGATTAATGACACTCATATTAGCTAACATTCTTAATAAAAAAAACTAATTTTTAATTCAGATATGAAACATAAGAGGCTAAAAATGTTTGCCAAATTAACCAGTTTTTATTCAAAATTTGTAGTCGTTCGGCGAGTTTTATTTTTTATTTAAACTGAAAACGTCAGGGAAGTTCGACTGTCCTATTCAATCATTCTAGACAGACTTTTATTTTCTTATTTTTCGCTTGTATTCATATTTAAAATTTCGTTTCCTACGTAATCTCCTTCGGTAAGCACGCACTTTGAATCCTTTTATCGATTAGAAATATATGCCAAATTTATATCATTATTTCTTTTGGGAATAACTGGTATTCAATTACACGTCCTTTTTGGAAATGTAAACATGGATTGCTTGATGACTACCGGTGTACTTACTATACATGATTGCCATTGCATAAACGTGTTACTTCTAATGTGTGATTCCACGATGATCGCACAGGCAAATGATCTCTTGCGGTGTTATTCTGGTCGAAAAACTGTTTTTTCTGTTTTGGAGGACTTGGTGTACAGGGTAACGTCCAAGAACAAGTTTATACGAAAGGTTTTTTATGCTGTTCAGCGTGTGCTAGCGAGTGGGATTATTATCGAATAATCAGTAGGTTGCTTTCGTGTTAAGCATGCAATATCATGGAAATTAGGCTAGAAAAAAAACTTTTTCTCAATGTGGTGTACTTTTAGCATATGATTATTTTGATCGCATTCTTGGAGATAATTAATATTATTATTATTATTCACATGTTTGCATAAATGCATGCTCTTGAACTGCTTGGAAGGGATAAGTTGTGCATGATGGTACATTTATTGAGAATACAATTTGTTTTTATTCGCTATTTAGACTGGAAAAAAAAGATTAGTGGAATATGATGGGCGATTAACATGGATTGTTAATTGATTCATAAAATCTATGGTAAAAATCTGCTTTGTCAGTGTGAATCTGTTTCAATTTATTGTTTATTCTCCAGCCATTGACATTTTATGGTATAGATTTATAAATAAAACAATCGCATCAATTTGAAATCAGTTTGATTCACATTAATTTTGTTTGGCTGCTATGAGATAAAAATCAGCATGTCGTTAGCTCTTCACATTTATTCTAACAAAATACATCCGTTTTATTACTTCTGGAAAAGACAAATCCAAGAATTTCACTAAACTCTTGTGAGACTGTCTAGTGAACAAATTCTAAACCAGGAGATTTTTTTGTAGTTGTTTGCATTTTTTGAATGAAAATTCTGGGGAGTTTTTTTACAAAAAAAACTAGAGCATAACAAAATGAGTAAAATATCTGGTTTTCTTCTGACTTTCTTAAATTCATTCAAGATCGCGTTCAGTTTCATCCATGCTAGTTCATTTACATAAATAAAAAGCAAATTTTCGATTAAAGATGTCTTTTAGGGGCTGTCTACATTACCCGACCCGACCACAAGCCAATCAAAACCACCAAAATCAATTTGCTGACCCGCTTATTTGGTTGATTTTGTTGGTGTTGATTGGCCTAATCCGGTAGTGGGGTTGGCAGGTGTGGACATCACTTTAGTCATCCCAAAATTCATGTGATATCGTGACTAATTACAGTTGTGCCCGTTTTATTATTATTATTTTTTTTACGCAAATACTAATAAATAAACAATAATTTATCAATGTTGAATTAGTGACTAAGTCCCTAGCCACCGTAGTTTGTCGTTCAAATGTTTGACTTGGAGCTGCCACATGTGCAGAGGAAGTGGAAAAGTGCCCCACTAACCCTACGTTGTCAAGATAAAATCAAATCAAAGCTTGATCAGTCTGTGAGATAAGATGGCTTACGATATTCTCAAATATTTTTGAGCATTCTTAGAGGTTTTGTTACGTGCGTTTTTTATGGATATTAACATTGGAAATAAAGACATTTTTCGTTTAAATTAACATTTATTACTTCATTTAAAAATAAAAGAAACTCATCTCGTGTTCAAATCAAAGACTTTTTCTGAAAAAATACGATGGCTGCAGAGTTGAATTAAATTGCCAACTCCCCCAGGGTACTTCATGCAGTTTGAGAAACATTGCTTTACAGTGTTCTCAGAAATATATTAACTAAACGGAATGAAAGAATAGCCTTGTTGCATTGTGTTTTACGAACAATATTAGATTTTAAAAAATGGTTGGAACTTAAAATCAATGTAGCGGCATTCTCATCCGGAGGTTTATGAACATTTCCAGGGTATTTAGCACCCTAGAAAAACGGGAAATGTGCTCGAATTTCATGGGATTTCTTGTTCGTGTCGGAACTATTCTTGAAATTGGGTATAGTTCTGTTTAGAAATGAACAGAAACACAGTTTTTTAAATTCTCTACAAAATTTTCTGAATCATTTGACAAATATTGTAGTGATTATCGTGCGAGGGATCCTTGAAAATGTAAGGAATATGAGCCTTAAAATTTGCTTGAGCTTTTTAAAACAAATTTACTGGACACCTTGATTGCCAGCATCTTTTTGGTCACTGCTGTCAAATGACTCAAATCCATCATTTTAATAATTCTGGAGAAATAAATCTAAAACATTTGAATTATTTAACGAATTTCTCGTTTTGCGTCTTAATAAACAAACTAAATTTTAATTTTAAGATATTGTACCAATTATTTCCTAATTTTGAACGTTTTAATTCACCTTGAGCCAACGCCGGCGGTCGAGTGGTTACGTGCTTGCCTCTCGATCCTAAGATGCTGGGTTCGCTCCCAGGTCGAGGTCGGTGG
>JAQGAE010005913.1:0-10720 GCA_034696685.1 Julus scandinavius
AATTTAAAAAAAAAAAAAAAAAAAAAAAAAAATCGCATTTGGGCCCTTAAACATCAACCAACACCACCAACAACAGAAAGTTTCCTAAGATTTTATCCCCTGTAAAATTATTAATAAGTTTGCTGACGGTGAATGGACCTTTGAGGTCTTTAAAGTTGTGAAACTGCCTAAGATAGTCTGTTAAGACAATTATTCTTTTCTTTGTGCAAGATGAAATGGAATAAAAATTTATATTAAGATTCTATTAAGTTTTAGGTAACTTTTTAAACATTTCATATGTAAAATTAAATTGTATATAAATGCATTTATGTTACGACTCAAATCTTCCCACTAAACGTGGATTTCTGTTAATAAACAACGATTTATTAACATAATATTGAATAAATCTTTGAGGTAAATTATTTTAAAATTTTCATCCATGTATTTGCAACCAATAATGCGGTCTAAAATTTAACTCTGTTAATTTTGTTTTTAGAAGTGAATTTTAACTATGAGTATTTGTATAAATTTGTATTCCCAAATACAAAATATACATGTATGGTTAGACAAACATACTTTACAATACTACAAAAATAGTCCAGTCGTATAATTATTTCAGGCTATACGAAACCTTTAAGATAAGGGCCTGCTACTGCTACGAACTGACAAGTCGGCAGGCATGCTCCTGATTCGATTACCATTGTACTGCAAATTATGATAATGAACCAATTTCGTGGGAGGGGGGAAATTTTCACTGGGGAATTAATACAGATTTAACGAAAAAGCAGCTGACTTAAGTATGCTGCATCAGGTCTAAGGGTAATTCAAGCAGCTCCACGTGACATGCAACATACCTAAATTAATCAGCTAAGACAACTTTAAGAAACAAGTTGTGGATATGCATACGTATATTCACTGTTATTCTGGTTTGTAATTCTAGATACCATTCGGTGCATTGGGGCATACACATATTATACTATATACAGTAGAACCTGTCTAAATTAATGCAAACGCTTGGGATCGGGGAAAAATGTGTCTAGACAGGTTATGCATTTAGACAGGTTCATTTATATGCACGAATCCCAAGCCTGGACAGGAACATTTTATGCTTTTAGAGAGGTTATTCATTTACACGGGATGCAGTTAGACAGGTTCTACTGTAATGCGAAATTTGTGTCCAGTAGCCCCATGCAGGTGAACCCTAAAACTCCATGCTTTCTTGAGTCATTTAAAATACGATTTCATTTTTCAGTTTTTCACTTAAGAAATGTAATTTTTATTCAATATCGTGACAGATGACCATCTATTTCAGTAATCCCCTTCACTCTTGAATTGTAGTATTTCTTTAATAATCCATGTTGCTTTTGATACCCGAATTTCAACAAGACGAGGCTTCAGGAATGCAATTAGGAAATTTCGTCACCAAACTGACATGTACATATATATAAAAAGTTTCTGGTGAAATTTTCAAGTTATGATAATTTCATATCCAACATATACATATAGAAGCGTGGTTGATATTTTATTTCTTAACAAAAAAAATGTTTGCACTCAGAAGTTTCGCAAAAGTTGGACAAGCAAAACAATTTACCTAACGGTATCGTGTTTTGGAAATACCATGATATTTGTGACTTGTGCGATGGTTGACTTACAAAATCGCTACATATAGTTCGATTTATAAGTATAAGTTGGGCATCGTATATCTCCATCGCCTTTGACATTCTCCATTCTTGACAAATTTCGGAGTGACTTATGGGTCTGGTGTACGGTAGCGGACACTCCATTAATCCTTGTTGTCACCTGTGGGCTGCCCTCGGGGTGATTCATGACCGACCCTCATGTCCAATCTAATAACAGTATGATTAGACTCGCGGCCTTCCAATACATCCCAATGATAAACTAGCTGCGCGTGCAGTGTCACTATCGCCGATATTTATATATATATACACTCGTGTGGTATAGATTTTGGTTGAATGCGGTATACGTGTGAAATACTGTCGGGGCTTTATGCTATAGAAGAGTTATTGTCGTTTGTTTGCAATACACAGGATATAAGACAATTTGCAAGCGCGCTTGGAATGTCTGATTTTAAAAGCTTTATTGCACGTAGTATGCCCTTGCCCTAGCCTGGAAAGCTGGTTGCACTAAACCATGTTTACATTTAGTATCTATTACAATTTTTCATTGGAAGTGATGTGAAGTTTTGGCGAATATCTTGTTTCACCTACAATCATTTGGAAATGTCTGGATACCAACTACTACAATATAATCATTGGTATCACTTGAACAGGATGGTTCATATTCAGGATATAGAGATGGTCCAGCGTAGGGCAGCCAGATTTGTGAAGAACGATTACCAACATTCCGCGAGTGTGGCAGAAATGCTCCACTCTCTAAATTGGAACACGCTGAGGCCCAGACGCGAGAAGTTATCTATGGGGTTATTCAAACATTTTAATCTTTCTATTAATTCACATCTTGTTTCCCATATTTTAACGCCTACTGACCACTATGGGAGTAGACAATCACTCAAATCCTTTGACAGAGTTTCGTGCCAAGACGGATGCTTACCATCCTTCTTTTTGCGTACGATTAGACGATGGAATAGCTTTCCTGGCGAAAGTCCAGATTTAGTAAAAAGATAATTTAACAATGATGTCTAAGTCGCTACTGACGTAGGAGCATTCTCCTGAAATTATTGGACACTACCCTCCTACCATATGACATTTATTTGCTGGCTGTAGGGTGCTGTATTGAATTAAATTTAACAGATATCTATTAAGGAAATCTTAAATTGTTGTATTGTAGTTAGGAATTTGTGTGAAGAGTCCAATATATTTAAACATTGCAAGTGTAACCCCTTTTACCTGTGATTAGATGAGACTATATTTTTTCAAATAAAATTATAATTGCCCTAGAAGATCTGTTTTTAATTTCATGTGTGAATTATATATATTTTATATACAGTAGATTGGACTTTAAAACAGATTTATTATAGATTTTTCTTAGTCCTGATGATTGGATGATTAAAACATACACAAACATTCTTGTTACAAATTTATTCCAAGCAGTTGTGTGACTGATTGTTGGCAACCTATTAATTTACTGTAATTAGAAAGCAAATGTCTGCAATGGTAAGATCTTTTAATGATAATAATCATGTTTTAACAAATGAATAAATCTGCAATTCTCTATAGGGAATAATTTGTCATCATATACAGTACATGTAGTTTATTCAAGAAAAGTATGGAGGGTGGGGGATGGTAGGAGTTTTGCTTTTGAGTTGGGGGTTACTACGTCATATAGTTGGGAAGGCAGGGGGGGGGGAGGTACTGCGTTATATCACTGGGGTTAACATCACTGTATAAGGGAAATAATTTTATTTTGATAAATGAAAGAAAATTAAAAATCATTCCATAAACATTAAAAATACACGAGGAAAACCACATTAGGCCCGCGGGCCGCCTCCCTTCATGTGTCCATTTTGGCGCTTCTTGCGGTCAATAATCCACTTTCAGCCGCTTTTTACTTTGTGCGATTTTTCCTCGCTTCAGCGTTTTCCTTAAACATTTCTATCCGCAAGGGTCATTAAGAGGTAACAGACTGTGGCCAGTGGCGATTGGCGGCGAATGTTAAAGAGCTGGTCAGCCGGGTGCGGATGGGGTGAGGCGGCGACCCGTTGACCCCGCGTCGGCCACTCGTCCCGCTTATTCGTGGGTGCTGAAAATGAATGCAAAATTACATGCATTCGCTCCTATATTTGCATGGCTTTCTTCCCTTTGGAATGCAATTGGGGAGGGGGCCTCGCGCTTGTGGAAAATGCAATAAGACGCCTAATAGAAAGTTGCGCGTTTCGATTTAACCTTCTGGCCCTCTATTTTATTCAATCCATCATCCGGTTTCGCGTTTTGACGTTTCTTTAATTGAGTTTTCACTTTCCGCGTTCCCCCGTCGGGGGGCCCCCCGGGAAACTCCGGGGAGAAGCTAATAAGAAATCATAATTCTCTTATCGGCCGTCATCTTCTTGCGGGCTCCTGCCTTGGCCCGCTGCTTTCCGAGTGACAGTAATTGGTTTTATGTTTTAATCTCTCTCGTGATGTGTTCATAAATAGTAATTAGTCGGAGCGGTGCCGGCGTGATGCGGGGCCAATTGCGTCGCAACGATGCAGGATCGGGATCGGTGGTGGCGCTTCCGAGGAATTGCTTGGGTAGACGTGGTGAACATAAACATGTTTTGGTCAAATTTGAGAACATTTCATTTTTTTTAAAAGACTGTTTATAAATGCAAGCATGCCTCAAGAATATATTTTTTGCTCATTTCGACATTTCCTCTTGTGAGATTTCTTGTTTGTTATAGTTGGTATAAAAGTATTTTAAAATATACCTGAAATGAAATCATATGAACATATTTGTTTTTAGAAATGGTTTTAACGACTAAAATAAAAGTTGATTAGGAAATTGACTGCAGTATATGTATTTAGAAAAAAAGGCCGTTGAGATGGAAGGGGTGTTAAGCATTCAATGTATGGGCTAATTATGAAGGATAGTTATTTTTGGTTAATATTACAGTATCGTAAGTTCAAATGATAATTATTAATTCCATTAGTAATTAGTAATCATTAGGAATAAAAAGTATTAAATAAAGATAAATCTTCTGAAAATTATTAGTGTTTTTTTAAGAGTATTTTAAGAATTGGTGATGTTAACATTAAAATTCTATGATGAAATTCTAAGTATTTCAGCAAAGTTTTCTAGTATCCGAACCGACTCTATAGTGTCGGTTCGTATTTGATTATCTCAAGAAAAATTACTTCATTGTTATTAATTACCTTTGCTGGTCAAGTTACCTGTCGTGATTGAAATGGTGCAAACTGTAAAATATTGGTTTTTATTTTTCAGATAATCCAGTTGGAGCATGTCTATAACTAGGAATCAACGTCTGCGTTTTTGTCGTGCTTAAGATTCTTGTGCTATAAAAGTTGGGCGATTTAAGTGTGGATTTAATACATCGACCATAAACGTAAGTTAACAGATTTTATTCTATTAACCAAGTTCTCTTAAACCAAGATTTCGAAGCCCCTTAAAGTACGGCAAACAATGCTAGCACTTTTGTATTGCAATGTAGCATCCAAACATAGTTTTGGCTAGCATAAAATGTAATGTTATGTGTAACGGGTTTGTAACGTTGTAAACACTGTCAGCAATTGTGTAATTTGTAGTTTCGATAACCGGGACATGCATGACATTTTCTAAAATTATCAACATGCACTTTTGTTGGACAGTGGGAGATGGAAGTAAACAAACTTTTTAATACATTGCACAATTTAATTAAAACTGTAATTAAATTGTTTATAAGTTGACCGGTGTTGACAAGTGACAAATTGACGTTGTTTTCCACATCTACAATTAATTTTATCAACGTGGCTTCTTGGGTCTTCAGGCAAAAATTGACCGTTGGCAAAGTCAAATTGGCGAAAATGCCCTTGGCACAACATTTAAGAAAATTAATATGGATTATATGAATTTCTCTTTCGGTCCCTACACAGAATTAAAGTAAATTAATAAACATTTGTTTAAAAGCAACATTTTGGTGATGTTTTTCGAGGCGATGGCATGTGGTTTGAGACCTCTCTTAGCCCTAACGCTGTTGAACGCGATCGGAATGCTCTCTCGCATAGTCTTATTTTGATTATTGAATTGGGGCCCCTCCATGCATTTGTTACGCTGACGGATTTGCTTTTCGCTTATGTGTCATTTATATTCTTTTTGTCAAATTACTTTGAGGAAAGACTAGGACTTAGTTTATTTAAACTGATACGGCGTCGACGCGACATGTGTCAGCCATGGGCTAAATAACGTTTAGGACCATTTTTGAGATTTCCAGTTTGAAATATTGGTAAACACAACGAGTGTGTTGCGTAAAACAGTCTTTTTGACACAAAATAAACATCGCAAAATCGGGATTAAATATGGACAAAGCATTGCTTGAAAAATTCTAGTTTATTGAAAAAGCTATTTTAGATAAATCCGTGAAATTTTGTTTTTCATTTAAGTGGGTAAAAGTGACTTAAACGAATCGCCACTGAGATGCATCATAAATGTGATATTTAATTTTTAATGTGTTATTTAATTGATATTTAATTCGTCCTTTCTTACTTTTATTGTAAAAATTGATGCTGAATGACCTTATTTCTGAACAGTTTTTCTGGTGTTTTATTTGTTTTGCGTAATTCAATTTTCTATACAAAACTTGCTAGTATGAGATTATCCTGCTGCCATTCAACATCTTATCCTCTGAATAACATTTACAAATGAAATAACTATTTACAAATTAAGTAAAAAAAGATTTAATGCATAAACAAATATTTTTCATTACAAAAGTGAATGAAGCAAAGTTTTCTAGAACGTATTTAGTAAAAGTCAGAAAACATCTCGCAAAACATGTCTTATATACACACGACAAAAAGTGGGGACACATTAATATGTTTTAAGTATCTGAAAGGCAAATTAGTACACGTTAAAATTAAGTTTAGCCGAATAATTTGGTAAAGTTCAGATGCAATTTAGAAGTTACTTCCAAAGTTTGAAACATTAACGTATGTTTAGCATTATATGCTACAAGGGGCGATCAAAGTCTTGCATATTCGTTTATTATTATTCGAAAACCAAATGTCGTACAAAAAAAACTGAAATAGCCTTTTTAAAGAGCAGGTTATTTTTGTTTTAGGTCACTACATGGCGCCACAATTCATGCAAAATTTCGAACAAACTTACAAAAACAAAATGGAGCCTCATTTAAAAGCGTTCACGCGAGAGAAACAACGAAGTAATTCGTTTTTCAGTGTTGAAAGGCATGAAACCGAGTGAAATTTATAGTGAAATGTTAACTCTGAAACGTCTTCGAGCAGCAATTCGTCGATAGTAACCACATTTGGACATGGATGAAGTTGTGCTACTGCATGACAATGGGCGTCCCCATTCTGCCCATGTCACAGCCCACAAGATCAACATGTTTGGGTGGTAAACATTGAAACATCTGCCATACAGCCCCGACCTTTCACCAATCGACTTCCATCACTTTGGTCCACTAAAGGAACACTTGAGTGGTCAAAAATTCCAAACAGACGATCATGTGAATCTTGCGGTTCGGCAATATCTGCCTAGCAAACACATTTTACGAGAGGGGTATAAACAATCATATTAAACGTTGGGATAAATGTGTCAACAAACTCGGATCCTACATTTAATAATAGCAAATTTCCTGCTCATTAAAATGGTGATTTCAGTTTTTTTGTATGACATCTCGTTCTCGAATACTAAGCGGATATTCAACACATTTTGACCGTTCCTCGTATACGTTGCGGTTTTTGAAGTCTTATTAAACTATCCTAATTTTACCAAAATTATTCTTGTTTATGATTGAACTGATTCTACAAATGCCCTTTCCTACATTTCATACATTCACAACATTACAGTATATAAAATATAACAAAATATGAAAACTCCTTCAAAATGGCAAAAGGCGCATCTGATTTTAATTAAAACATTGCAGTGGAAATTATATTAATGGACAGTTATTTGCAGATTAATTTCATTAAAAAAATGTAAATGTTAGTTTTTAACATTGATGGTGGCAAGTCATAACATCGCACTGTTTTATTTCATTAATGTGAAACTGCAAGAAATAAAATGGCAATTTTCAGAATAATAAATCTGAGCGAATAATAAAAAGGCATATACTGATGATGAAAAATAATAATAAAATAAGGGGGCTTGCAGTGCTAATTTTCGTATTTGATGACAGAATTTGTCATAAAAAACCATGGTATAAGAAAGCTAAAAACTATTTCAATTTTATTGCATTTTTAGCGAATTCTGATTTATATTTAATGAAATGCGGCATGCAAACCGAAGAATAGAAAGGAGCGCCGTAAATTTGCCCCAAAGCGCATTTAGGAAACTCCTTCTTTTGTGTAATTGTTATTTTGCGAAAAACTTTAAACACACGGTATATAATTTGGTTTACTTGATATTAATCCAGATCAAACGTTTTATGTGCTGTACAAGTTTTTCCAGAACGTGAATTTCTCAAAGCTCATTTTTCAAATAAGAGTGAATGCTTTTTTTTCTTCACTCTACAAACCTACAGGCTGTACATTTATTTGGAACATGATTTTTTTTTTGGAAGATGTTTCAAAATGACAGTTTTATCGGAAAACAAATATTTCTTAGGGTGTATTGTTAAATGAAATACTCTTTTCGAAAATTCGACATTTCACTTCCCCTTCCCAAATTTTTTTTATGGAGAAAATCAAATGGGATACAAAGCTTGATCGAAATGGCTAAATATCGATTTCAGTTGTTTTCATAATCATGTATGAATTCGTTTGCTGCAACATTATTAGGTTATTCTCAAAATCCTTGTGCATATATCATTTATGAATGTTTATTTGACAATTATGGTTGAGTTTCATGTTCTGTTTATTCTTTGATCAAAATATTTTAATCATTAATTGCGATCGTTGCCATTAATTTCATAGCCAACATTTATTCAAACTAATACAGTGGAACCTCGGTTTACGAGCGTACTCCGTTCCTTGACCCTGTTCGTGAACCGAAAAGTTCGTGATCCGAATCAATTTTTCCTATTACATTTAATGTACATCCAAATAATGCGTTCTTTATCCTAGAATTTTTTTAACATGTTATGGCTTTATATGTGGAAATAATACCAAAAGGAAATCCAAAAGGAAGTTTAGTGTTGTTTGTTAAGAGTGAGCAAAAAACAACAACATAAAACTTTAAGCATCATGGTTAAAATTTCCATCTTCATAGTTTTGTAAAGGTGTAAAATTCCTCCTTAATTTTGTAAGAGATAACTACATTTGTCCATAACCTTTGGATTGGTTGATTGACCACCAATCAAACTAATCTTGCCGAAAACTACTTCAAATGAAATTTGCTTGCTCTAAGAGTAATTTAATTCAAGAATGTTTTATTTTATACAAATCATATTTCATTCAAACAAGTGCTGCTATTGAAATACAAGTATATAACTTACTTTTTATACAATACATGCCATTATGTGCTCCGTGCGTGCGTGTTCGTGAACTGAAGCATCGTACGTGAAGCGAAACATGTGATGTTTGTAGACCGATTTTTTCGTAGACAGGAACGTTCGTAAACCGAGGTTCCACTGTATTTCAAAATTTGCAAATCAAAATTTCAAGATATAGAGAGATGGTTATAAACATGATTTCCAAACAATAAGTACGTGTAATAGGATTGGGTAATTCTGAATTTCCCCCTCTCCCCCATATGCAATTCAGATTTATTCAACATTCTCTGAATTCCAATGGTCTTGTTTATTCCTATCTCATAACTTTGGTTTGTTTAGACTAGATTACTCAAAAGTATCACCGTGATTGAATTGTAAGAAAAGTTTCATTAAATGTGAAACACATTTTCCAGATGGTAGAGCATGTATTCTCGGAACACCAAAACAATATACTCATGACACCATTTAGCACATAAGATCGACACGTTCTATATACGGCAATAATTGAAATAAATTTTTCCGCTGATAGCATCCCTTCCCTATCATGGTTGCTCTGCGTCAAAGGACCCAGCCAGTCTTATTCAAACGCAATTTCAGCGCAGTTAAATAATTCAGGGCATTAGGATTGTTTTTGATAGTCGTAATTATATCCAGATGATGGCCTTAATATCGCAATTGGTTTTGTTTAGGCCGGGAAATTCCCCGGGTGCCCCCCTCTCGCGCGCAGGTATTAATGTTTTAAACACGCTCGTGCAAATTTGCAGGGGGTTGCGCACACACGCAATTTGGATTATTTATCCCTGTTGGGACCCATTGAAACATTAATAGTACCCATTCAGATTTTTCGTTCACATTGATTGCAGTTCATGGCGTGGATACAGGCAAAAAGCGCGGGATTTGTCTTCGTTTCGAGGGCCCTATATGCGCGCATGGAAATGAAAATAGATGGGTGAGGGTTGAACGGGTGAGGAGGGGGGGGGGGAATTACCCCACGCCCTAGGTGCGTGGGGCCGCTTGGCCAATGGCGGCATGGCGGCGGAGGAGGATACGCGAATTTATCCTAATTTGGGCAGGTGACAGGTTGGTGGCCCTCGGGGTCCGGCTGGGTCACCGGGGAGCCATTAGCTCGATAATTCATGCCGAATTTCCAGCTTGACACGCCGTTAGGCTAATTGGAAGATTCGCAGGATGAACGAGTTGTCGGCACACAAAGACTTGGGGGAATTGTCCCCGCCGAATGTCCGAGGCGGAGCCAACGGGCGCGAAAAACTCATTTTCGCCCATCGTGTTCGTTAGCCTTGCAACGGGCACAGCACATCAAACATGCATAGGGATGGTTAGGTCTCAGGATTAAAAATCATGAGCCTCTCCTGGGGCTCAAATGGTGCGAAAAGCAGTTGGTCTAGAACATTCAGTGCCAAATGTGTGCAGGCAATTCCAAGAATATGTGGAATGGATAAAAGGTTAAGGGCACATGTATAATGCCAGGTAGAAAAAGTGGAACATGGCATATATAGCAGGTGTGCCCAACCTTTTTTTTAGCCCCGGGCCACAAGTCGCCACAAAAGTTGATCAGGGGATCAACACCTTTCCCCCTTAAGCCAGCTCTCCACCAAGACGTACATGTACGTATATACAAGTATTTACAAACATATGCAAAAAAGTTTGCCCTCCGGGTTTGTT
>JAQGAE010005914.1:0-10720 GCA_034696685.1 Julus scandinavius
TTAACCCTTCCACCGCTAGGAGGATAGAAGAGAGGCAAGAGGACCAGATTCCCCCGCCTAGAACTCCTGAGGGAGCTCCACAGGAGGCACCGCCTAAATAGCAGTTAAAGAGATAGATTTTATTAGGCTCTAGCCAGAATTTATAAGCTAATAATATTACCCAGGATGCCACCAAAGGAATTTGAAATTGCATTGTTTGCATTTCCCATTTAACAGGAAGGAATTCTTGCACGCGATTATTTAGGTATGCTCATATGGAAAAAAATATACGGACAATATATAAATAATATATATAAAAATAAATGGCAAATACATTGTTTCAAAAATATAATATATTTACAATATGTGTAAAATATGTGACAAATATATTGTTAAAATATATAATTTGGAAATGCATATTCAAAATGCATATGACAAATATATTGTAGAAATAAATAGTTTGAAATGAATAGTGCCCCAACAAATTTCAGCACATTTTAGTGTGCCGCAACAAATGTAGACATATTTTAGCGTGCCTCAATGAACGTAGGCGTATTTTAGTGTGCCATGACAATTGTAGGCATATTTTAGTGTGACACTACAAATGTATGCAAATTTTAGTGTGCCACAACAAATTAAGTTATACTATTGCATATCACAATCGAGTTAAAAATATTGACCAAAATAATATTTCGGCACGAATAACATGAAATTTTTTCTCATTTCCATCGAGTTGCATACAAACTCGAATCTATATGGTTTTTAATGCTAAATCGTCGGTAGGTATGTGGTTTAGCTGTTGGACTGGGAGGTTAAGGTATGTGGGTTCAATCCCTGCTGAGCATGATGGTGTTTTTTTTTAATTTACACCGGAAACTTGTAGAATTAAGGACCCATTGGCATGTGACCTGTGGATTAAGGCTTATGACTTCAGAAATTTGTGTTATATATTTTATACATGTTTTACATATATATTCCATATATTTTCACATATATTTTCCATATATTTTCCATATATTTACCATGTATTTTCAGTATATTGTCCATATATAAATAATATATTTTGAAAATATATTTTCCATGTATATTTTTTCTATATGGGTGACGTTGGCCTCAGTTACAAGTATATGCTGCATACGTAACCCTCAACTACTATCCTGGGGTCCTAAACTTTAAAAAATTTTAAAATATAAAAAACATGCTTTTAATACTTCTAAACACTTGAATTATAAATATATATACCCAAGTTGCAATTTTTTTAAAAAACACGTCTAACGTCTAAAATGATGTCATTTTTTAGACATTTTACTGACCAAAAAATGACGTGTAAATGTAGTGTGCAACGACAAATGTAGGCATACTATTGCATAACACAATCATGTTAAGAATTTGACCAAAACAACATTTTGGCACGAATAACTTGAAACTATACAGTTTTCAATGCAGTTTCTACAAAAATCATTGGTAGGTATGTGGTTAAGATGTTGGACTGGGAAGTTAAGGTAATTGGGTTCAATCCCTGCTGAGTGTGATAGTGTTTTTTATTTTTTTTATTGACAAAAAAATGACGTCTTTTGGACCAAAAAAGTACGTCTTTTGGACATCTGAAACCTAAAAGATACATTGAATGTGAATGAAACCTTTTGATGACTAAAAAAACCCTAAAAAACCTTAAAACGTCTCATTTCTAAGGTTTCAAATTGTTATACCTCTAAAAAACCTAAAGAATACCTTGATACCTACTGGGTACTATAATTTAACTAAGTTGATACCTTACATTTTTGTAAGGGATCCCTTACAAAAATGTAAGCTATTAACTTAGTAAAGGTCGAAGGTTTCATTCACATTCAATATATCTTTTAGAACTTAGATATGTAGTTATGGCAGAAACGTTTATAAGCATTAAAAAATTTGAATTTAAATAATAAATATACTTTAAGGATACTTTGATCACAAATTTCTGGTTTATGTCAGGAAAATATATCCCATATGAAAAAATATAGCTGGAAATATACATTATATGGCACATTATATTAGTTATATGGCACATATTCAGAAATTAGCCCAATATCAGTATATGCATCATATATTATATAACATAAATACCTGAAGTTGTAATGCATAATCCATAGGTCCCATATTTTTATGGGTCTCATATGTCAATGGATCTTACATGTATCTTAAGTTTCAGTACGGTGTTTTATATGTATCTAAAGAAACCTTTCCATGCAAGTAGTAAGTTGTGCAAGTTTGACCTCTTTTAGCAAAACATGTGCTGAGAGTGTACAAAAATTGAATGTTTTAAGAAAACAAATAAAAAGTCTATGTGTATTACGAATTGATAATTGCCAAATGATGTTACTCTAACGAGGTAAACAAGTTAGATGCATATATTTAGTAAATTTTAAGTTTAAATAAGATTTTTTTGAAAATTTATACAATACTACCATCCTCTATAATTTTGTTTATAGCTACAAGTTGAAAATAGACAACTGTTGATATAGCTTGATGCTATAGCTACACTAAATTAAATTTAAGAACTAAATAATTTGGAAAGGTTGGTCTGGATACCCCTTTAGGAGTAACCTAAACCATACCTGGGCTTTAATTAGGCACTATTATATAAGGCCTTTAATATATTAGGTCTAATTTAGCCCTTAATAACGCCTGTTGTTATTGCTTGATGCTATATCAACTCTAAATAGAACCTTAGTACTAAATAATTTGGGGAGGATGGTCTGGATACCCAATTAAAGGTAATCTAAACCATACATGGGCTTTAATTAAGCCCTAGTTTATTAGGCTTAATTTAGGCCCTAATGTTGGGTCTAATTTAGGCCTTAAATAATCCAACTACATGCTGACTCCGAACCTCCATGGTGCAAAACCACCCAATCATGACTAGCCCCTCCTCCACCCCTTGTTCGGTGTACTACTAAAGTAGAGTTAATAGGGGTTGAAGAGTTGAGAGGGGGAGGGTTACTTTTTTTTGGAAATTTCCCTATCCCCTGTAACCCCTACCGTGAAGTAAAGTAATATGCAGAGGGCACACTAATGTGCATTTGTCCACTTTTAGACCCTCCGTAACAAAAGTGTAATCTAATTTAATACCTAAAAATTATCAAAATGAAATGTTGATAAGTTTCCTCTCTATACCTTATGGATATCAAAATGAAACGTAAGGATTCCACTTTATATCTAATGGATACCAAAATGAAACTTTCATAGGTTATCAGTGGAACCTACAGGAGGTAAAATTTGCACCCGATCGGGCCTTAAAGATACCTGTGAAGATACCTTTATTAATTCACAAAAATACCTACTTTGACACCAATTTGAAGCTTTAAAGATACATCGATATTTTTGAAAGGGATGCCTATCTCCAGGCATGTTGCTTATGATCATCATTTTTCTCAACCCAAGCCACTCCTCTACTGTTGCATTCTACATCCTCACTCGAAGATCCTTCAGGGCCTGACATGTGCAAAGTACATGTCTTACATCATCCACTCCATGACCACAAAGGTTGCAATCTGCTTCCACTGGCCAAAATTTGGATACCTGCTTATTGGTCTCCAATGATCCTGCTCTGGCTTTGAACAGAAGCGAACTCCCAAATCAGTTGTCATATAGCCTTTCTCCACCTATTTTCTCCTTCCATTTATATACTTCTAGTGTGCTTTTACCTGTCATCCCTGCCCTCCATTTATCGTGTTTCAGATTTTTAACTTGTTTTTAACCCAGTTTTCAGTTTTTCCCACATCCCTTTATTGAATGCCTCAAACCCTAGTTGTGCCCCAAAGTGTTTTACCCTCCGAAACCAGCGTGTATTCCTTCTGCAGCCCCTAATCAATTCATAAACCTGGCAAACTGTTTGTTCCTTCCCTAGCGTCCACAATCGTCATAGGTTTTGGAGTTTGCTTACCATCTCCCGTGCCACAAAACCTGACCAACCCATGTCCCCCTGTAGAGCCTCCACAGCTGTATATCTATTTGTTCCTAATGCCACTTGTGCATTTTTATTTTGCATGCACTCTAGCTTTGCAAGTATTTGATATTCCAGACACAGGACATCACTACCATATGACACTGCCGGCACCCCCACACACTTCAAAACTCCTTTGATAATTTTGTATTTTGAGTATGATAGAAAGGCTAACATGCATTATAATCCTTCCATACGCCGTGCTTTTACACAAATTCTTGTCCTCCATCAGTGACATATACCTTCTCTCCGAGATATCCATATTTTGTTACCACTGGGATCTGGCAATCATTAATGGACCATTTCTCATTTGCCAAGGTACCCTTGCTGTTAATAATCATCTTTCCCAATTTGTCCTCGCCAAATTCCATGGCAAAGTCCCTGCCATACTTCCCACTGATATCCAGCAACTACTGCAATTCGCCGACCTTCTCTGATATCAGTACCACGTCATCACAGAACAGCAACCCCAGTAGCTTATTGGCCCCTATTTTAAACTCCTACCCAGATTCTCATAGTCGAATTCCAAGTTTGTTTATTTAAACCAAAAACAACAATGGTGATAATGGACACCCTGCCTGACCCCTTTATTAACTTGAATCCCTTCTGTCCTGATGCCTTTCCAGCTAATAATATACTTAGTGTCTTCATATAGGGCCTCAATAGCATTCACTAAACCACTAGAGATCCCATATTCTCTTAGTAGTCCCCATAGTCTACCTTTATTAACATTATCAAATGCCCCTTTGATATCCAGAACTGCTAAATAAAGTTAGTTACTCTTCCGAAACACTAATTCCATCAGCTGTGTGATAACAAACAGGTTATCTGATCCTCTCCTGCCTTTCCTAAACCCATTCTGAAAGTGTACTAGCCTCTCCCCCGATTCTAACTCAGCTTGCAATCTATCACGAAGTAGCCCCGCATATACTTTATACATGCAGCTTCTAATTGCTACTGGGCAATAGTTACCCAAATCTGTTTTGGACTTTCCCTTTCCCTTGTGTATCAATGAAATTCGAGTTTTGCTCTAGTCTGTCGGTATGCCTCCACCATCGAGGCAGTCATTAAAGAGCTGGACGAGCATTTTCATACCACATTTGCAATGAAACTTTAGGAATTCATTGGGTATTTGATCCACTCCCTGTGCTTTTCTACCCCTAAGTATTGCTACGGCAGTTATCACCTCCTTTAGGATGATCGGTCTAATCTGCCCAGATAACCCCCTTCTAGCTGTTCACTAGATCTCCGCTTCTTACAGCCTAAGCTACCCTCCGTCATTCCCGGCTGTACAAATTTACCGGCAAATCCCTCTAGTAGCCTTGTCAAGCATTCCTCCGCTGTCTGAATTTCTCTAAACGCATCACACAACCCACCTACTGACTCTTGGGTCACTGATCATCTACATTTTACAAATCGCCAGTATCTTTTACCAGCCTCCCGTCCCCCGAGAATAATGTTGTTCCAAATAGCCTGATCACTGTTTGCTAAACATGCTGCGACTAATCTCTTAGCTTCCCCCTTGGCTATTAAGTATTTCTTCCATGCTTGTTCTGTGTCATCCCTGTTGCAAATACCAATGGTTATCCTATGCTCCCTGCATGCTAATTTCCTCTGAGGGATAGCCTTCCAAGTTGGTTGACAAAGGGTAATCTTGGCTCCGATTTTCCTGTTCTGATTCCTGCTTCTGCCCAACACCTCTCTAGATGACTTTATCAGGCTATTCCGCCAGTCCTCATACCTGCATTTTGCCTTGTCTCCCTGTACCATGTCCTGAAGACGATGTTGGAACTCATCCCATTGTGTCCTCTCTTATTGCCCATCCTCCTTGCGTTCTTTGTTTAGGTATACCTGCCTCCTGCATTATTATCCCTACCTGTAACTTGAACGAAATGAGCCGATGATAAGACACTATTCCAGCATTGTTATCTACATCAACTGTCATTTCCTTGATTCTACCTACATGTTTATTGTCAATAAGCCCATAATCTAAGGCATACGACACCCACCTGTTAGTCCAAGTTTGCTCTCCCCTGCAAACTGGTAAGATATTCACAATTGCTAGATCATTACCCTCCGCAAACCACGCAACATCTTGCCATTAACATTGTCAGTCCTGTCCAGCTCTTGTAAGTGGCCATTAAGATCCCCTGTGATAAGCACACGAAACCCATTTTCCCATAGGCATTCCATATCTTTGCAAAGGCAAGCGTATATAGTTTGATTCCACTCCTTGTTGGATCCTTCCACAGAAAATGCCAGCTTAATGCTTGACCCAAAATCTTGCACCCATTTGTGCTCCTTTCCTCCACAGCAATAGTCCACAATTTTTATCCCCTTCCTTTAAATAACACCTATCCCCCTTTCTGTTTTTCCTCTAGACCCCTTGACAATAGTTGATACTGGACTCCGTCTGCCTCCTTTAGTGTTTCTTACCCCCGTAGGTGGGTCTCCGCCAACCCTATAGTGTCCAGGTCCTGTTTGATAATCATCTCCATTAGTAGCTCTCATTTTACTTCATTCCTAAGGCCTTTCATATTTGCAAAGCCAATCTGAAGAAATGAATTATTCTCTCCCCTTTCTACTTGTGAACCGCTTTTCTTCACCATTATTCCTTGCTGTCTTGTCTACACCCACTTGTATATCTCCTTGTATGCCATCTCCCGTATGTACTTTCCTCCCTAAACAATCCCTCATTGACAAACACACTGCTGACCTTTGCACATAGCCCTTTGATCCCCACCTTGTAGCGGCATGGTCTCCTACCAGTTATTTTATCCATGTTGTCCCTTGTGGCCCCTGCCCATCTTTTTGCCAGCTACCTACTACCTTCCATGTTAAGATGCAGACCATCTCACCCAAACAAATATCTTCTCTTCCAGAAGAAGTCCCAATTTTCTATATAAATAATGTCCTCTTCTGTGCATAAATCTCGCACCAAAAAGTGAAGTTCGAGTGCCTCCATCTGAAAGGTTAGCCGTGGTAGGACTCCCAAAATCATAACCTCCTTCCCTAGGCTTTTTAGTGACCTGATGATGTCCCTGAATGCCTGAATCACTTTCTTCGGGCATTGCTCTCATAGTTCATTCATGCCCAAATAAATTAATACCAGTTTGGCATCCGCCGAACAAACTTTAACGTCCCCGTCATTCATAAAAAAGTTTTGTAAGGTGGCTCCACTGCTGGCAGCATTGATTATCCTCCATTCTCCATCTATGGCTTTTGCAGCTGCCTCCCATAGAGCTCGAGTTGCTAGGGGTGCATTTGAATCACCCACTATCACCCATTCATCCTTTTTTATGGGTTCAGCTGCTGGCACCTGCATCTCTTCCACCAACCCAAATTGATTATTCTTTGGCCAGGTCTGTTTTCCTAATTCCCTGCTGATGCTGCACATGGACTTGTTCTGTTCTAGACTCTCGCTCTGTCCACGCCTGTTTATATGTCCTTGCTGAACCTTTGCCTCCCCTCGTAGGAACTCTGCAAACGTGGGAGTGATGCTTGTAATTTTGGCCTCCGGACACTTTCCCGCTGTCTCGATCTCATTGTGGCCCTTACAATCAGCTCCATCCACCTGATCACATGTTACTCCCTGAAATTCTTCCCCCAATTCCCTTCACCTGTACGGCCAGGCTTTTCGTGGCAGCTGTCAGTTCGGCTGACAGTCTCTCAACCTCCCTCTCCAAACTTTCCACTTTCTGGCTGAGGATTTCCACTTTTTCCTGAAGCTGTTCGTCCTGTAGTTTCTAAGTTGTTTAACGATTTCCTTTTTGTGAAAAATAACTCCTTAATTTTACTGGTTTTTAATCATAGTTATTTATTGATATATATATATATATATATACATTTAAAGGCTTTTACTTACCCATAAGAGTAAAGGCTGTTCCTGTCCCGTCCAAATAGAGAAGACCTAAAAAGATATAAAAATGAAATAAATAAATAAGAT
Organism: Julus scandinavius; assembly: GCA_034696685.1. NCBI lineage: Eukaryota > Metazoa > Arthropoda > Diplopoda > Julida > Julidae > Julus > Julus scandinavius. Next base: position 7,911 of record JAQGAE010005914.1, read on the forward strand.
ATTTTAACCATAATTAATTAGAGATTAAAAAGGGACTTCCCTCCTGTTTTTTGGGAGAAGTTGGCGGCATCATCTGGTCGCCTTGTGGTCGGCCATTTTAGTTGACTGACCTACTTTAGGTAACTTCTTTTTGGGCCACTGACGGGGCAGGATGTCCTTTCCCATCCCCGTCTCCCACTGAGAAATGGAACCTGTGTTAAGGAAATGCCTGTTTTGTTCATGCAATTTTAAAGTGCAACTCAAGTGAATTAATGGGTTTAGAACTTACCTTCGCATCGTCGATGTGTTATTTTTGGGCTGTCTAGGATCCATCCTGTAAAGAAGAAAAGTAAACTCAACACGTCCTGGTCACCCTGTTCGCGCAGCTTATTTACTCCAGCGCAACACGTAGGGCACATCTAAAAGGTATGAGCTTTTCTCCCCGCGTCTTGGTCAGTTCTTCCAGTTTCATACACACCATGTGAAACCCACTTGTGCATAAATCACAATTAATCCTTGTTCCGCCTACCCTATTTAATGAACAGCCCTCCACGCACATACATTCCTTGTCTGCTGCTTCCATATTGTGCACGATTGGTACGTGGACAATCTGATCTCGTTTGCCGGTTTTTGAAAGACAACAAAAAATCCCCACCTTTCTACCCACGTGTATTCTAGCCTTGTGCCCTATCCACGCTAGACATGCATCAAAATTAAACTTAAGCTTAATGAAACTAAAAAAATCCTTAAATACTAGAATAGTCTTCAATTAAAATGATTAGCAAAACCAAATAAGCAACACAAATCCAAACCTCTCTACACACGTGTTTCCTAGCCTTGAAACCCCTCCAAAAACCTGGGTAAGAAAACCTTGCAGCTGCTCTTTCCGTCATGAAGATATGTACCCAGGACTTTTCTTCAGTAATATTTACTTAAAAAACGATTTACAATCGAGAAAACCGAAAAAAACGGGATCGCCGATTTTTCGAAGCACCTTCACATTCTCACTATACGGGCTCACTCAAAAATTTGTTCATCATGCCCTAGCTTAAGTCTGCCTGTTCACCTATAGTGCCAGGTGGTAAGTGGCACTGTAACGATAAATAAGTTGTACACCAGAAAAGGTTATCCTTCCGTCATGCGCAGACGCTATAAAGACCGTTAAATGTGTTCCATGAGTTATATTTTACGAAGATACGTTTTGTAGCATATTTAGTTGTAAACCGATTACCTTTTTCTCATTTTTTTGTACTTTCCGTTCAATTGTCTAATTAACTTGGAGTCACATAATTGCCATAAAGCCGTTAAAAAGAAGATATGAAATTGTATACATTTTATGATATAACCAGCAGTGGAACAAGATGAAGTGAGGTCCTGCGTAGCACTCCTTGAGGTTTCTGTGCTGCATAGGTTCTTGGTGGTCCAGCGGGTGCTTAAACCGTTTATTACGTTTTTGTGTTGGTTACCCAAACTTTATCTCCCTCATGCAATGAGTCTCGCTCAAGAAATCTATGCCATCAATTGGACTAGTTTGGATTTCAATTTTTGCTGCAGATCCACATCCCGGTACAATTGATGATATGGCAACTGTGCTTTTAACATTAAAGGCAAAATTGGTAAACCTGTCCTCAATTGACGTCTCATTAATAATTGAGATTGGTTATACATAGTTGGAGCTTGCCTTACCCGATACTCGAACATCGCTCGATAGTGGTTAATTTCATTTTCCAAAATTTGCTTAATAGTTTTCATGAATCCATGAATCCTAATGAAAATGAGGACTACTGGAAATAATGACAGAAATCATTCTCTATTTTATATTGTTTTAGTTTCTTTGACAAAAACTGCTTTCCTAAATCACCAATTATTACCTCCAGGTAGCATGTCTTAAAAAAACTGATTCTAAGTGTTCGATGACTGATTCTGCTGTGATCCTTTCAAAGCTGTTCCAAATTGAAATATTGGGAGAAATAATCCACAACAACTCAATAGTTATGCTTCCTCCAAGTGAATATATTCGTTCCTATCCTGTGCCACGATCTCTCTGATGTACGTGTCGGCATCAATGGTTCTCTTATTGGTACCCGATGTACTCGTGTATACTCGAAACAATTCTCGACCATCTGTGCCAGCTGACAGCTCAACCCTTTTCACCATTTCCATCCCTGTATGCTAATATTTCCAGCCATTATGCATTTTGTTTTGGTAATTAAACGGCTTTCTTTTAATATTACAGTTGCGGCGACACTTTCGGGAAGGAGAATGGATATTCTGGTACTATCCTTAACGGGAAATAACAATGCGCAAATAGGTTTCCAAATCATGATTTACGGAAAATTTTCCCATTCATAACAAAATGTTGAAATACTCAAATTTTTACGCTTTAGGCTTAAAATATTTTCTGTTACAAAAAGGGGTTTAATTAGGGGCCAAATATTGGCCTCCTCCCCTTCTTTAAGCAAACTAAACCCCAAGTTTGTTTACAACCTATTTTCTCCTCCTCTTAGAAATAGGCAACCAATCCAGTGGCTGACAGGTGATAATACCTGAGGCTCATTGGACCTTTTCAGCCCAGTTACCATTGGATGGACCTGGTCTATAATAGGAGGATCATGTACCAAAAGGAGAGAAAGATCATGGCTGCATTACGATATCTCTCAGTGCGAACGTGAGACTAGAATTATCAGAATATTCATCTCATTGAAATTCTGCAAGAGGGCTCCTAAAATCCTATCATTGTGATTTGTTATCATATAAAGGTGCCTGGCCACCAACCGAGCATTCGTTGTGAACAGTGTTTGCAAACGTTCGCAACACGATGCGCGGTCGGT
>JAQGAE010005915.1:0-10720 GCA_034696685.1 Julus scandinavius
AAATACTTTTCAAGTGAGTAACTGAGTAGCATTTAATACAATTCAGTAACGAGAATGAGTAACTTGAATTGAGGGTCATAAAAGCTAATATGCATGCATGCATTCTATAATTTTTACATTTCTACTTATGATTATTTTTTTATTGGATGTTGTTCTTTTACCCCCTTAGATTCTAAACATTTTGTTGACATCTAAGAGGATTTATTTTGTGTTCCATACTCATTAAGATAGTTTTTCTTTAATTTTAATTGTATCTGCTTGTAATAAAACTTATGGTGTTTTTAAATAAATTGAGTTCCCTAAACGATATTTTTGCAATACGCCATACTAGTAATCAGATCTGATATTCATGAGTACAATTTACCCAAGTCTGATTACGATACTACTTATACTACATACTGTATACGATTCCAATTTCCACAGGTACTCATGCAGTACTTCTGTTCATGAGTACAACTCGACCAAGTCTGATTAGCGATTACTCATTTCAAATGACTACTGATTGCATGTACTCTAACTTGTACAATAGAGTATGATTCCACTGTATTCGTAATCTGTACTCCTACTCATGAGTACAATTTGCCTAATTGTCCTCTTTATATAACTGGTATGAAATTTGGTTATGCTTTTAGTTTGGACCGTTCAATTAATACAGGAATTTATTTTCCAAACATTTCCTTTTATATTTCACGAGAGTTATCTAAATTTCAAGTTGCAGGCGGGAAAGACGTCCCTCGTCCAAAACTGCCCTACATTCCTTTTCAGGTACGTGGTCATATCCTATGATATTTCCCATCCTAGGGTTTTTGTTGTTCGGGGTGGTCAAGCTATAGAACGCACGGGCACCAGGTGTCCGCGAGGCGAGGCTGGACATCTCATCAATCACCGTCCTTTTTTTTCTTCTCTGCATGGTGGAAGTCCCTCGGCCAGTACATGTTAGGACACATTCCGCCATTAACCCTCGCGGCCAATTAAAGAAAGCGGACAGCCAGTCAAACGTTATTAATTGGAGCGGTCTAATCGAACGGACAATCGCCGATCGAACGGGACGAATAATTAGTCAAAAGGGGGGTTCGAGAGATAGCCATCGGCCAGTGGCCCAGTGCTACCGGACGAAAACCACCCACCCATAGCCACCATTTTGGAATACATTGGGTCACCAAACTTGGTTTTTCCCTCGGATTCGACGTTCCCTTTTCGCATTGTCAACCCGAATCATGGAGTTTGTGGTCAAATGGGTATCGTTTTTAACATCACATTTTGCTGCTTTTGAAATTACTTTAATAAGGGTAAAATTTACCTTTATCTATCGTGTATTCGGAAATTATAAAAATTTAGATAATTTTTGTATATCATTGTTGTACAAGCAACTATCATTTTACTAGTTGCAATGAACGATAATTTTCAACAGTTTACAACTTAATCATATCTTCAAATGTTTAATAAAAGTGAAATAACAATTTTTTTACTAACTATCGGTAAATAAATATATTTGTCGATTAGTAATATTAGATTTAATTTTGGTTTAATTTACAATAAAATTTAAATCACTGCATTACTGAAAATTCAGAAACAACACAAAAAAAAATAAACATAAATAAATTATATTATGAGAAACTGGGGAGCATTGAGACACTTTACTAAAACATTTTTGAGCATTCAATAATTGCATGTGTATGAACATTTTATGATGCGAATTCTACAAAATGTATTGTAACACATCTTGAATTATACAAAATTATCAAAAAATAGTTATAATAACTTGTATTTTCATTGTTAGACTGGAAAACGTAATGAGTTGCTCCTGAATTATGATGAAATGAAATATTATACTATAAAAAGGTAACTTCACTTCGATTTTTTTTCATGAAAATATCTTTCAATTTAAATTTTTCTAAAATATTTTCGATTCGTTATAATTCATTTAGCTATCATATTTGCCATATTTGCCATATTTGACATATGCAAATTAATAATTATCAAAATTGACAGCAATTGCAAAATTGCAAACTCCAAGCTTGTTAAGTGAATACGTCTCACCTTGCCCCAAATCAGTTATCTCAGTTTGCCACACATGGAGATTGCCCATATAGAAACAAATTGCATCAAATGCAATTACAAATGTACAACTAAAACGATTTGTTTCTATGTATTTAGCAATGAAATATGCATTAATTAGCAACAGATATAATTAATATCTGCAGCAAAATATTCAGGTAGAAATAACAATGATTCAACTGACTTAGATGACCCCCTCCTCCCCAGTAAAGAATGAGCTGGATAAGACCAAGATAAATACTATACTTACGTTTTACAAAAAGGAAAATAAATCAAAATTAATAATTATAATAAATAAAATAAAGAATACAATATTTGCATATTTTTTAAAAACAACTTCGGCTATGATAAAAGTTAAAAAAAAAAAAAAAAATACAAAAATTTCTGGCATGATGAAAGTGAAACGAATGATTTTGTCATATACTCCATGATAGACGCCATTACAGGTTATTTATTGATGAAGTTAGTTAAATATCATTTTTATTTTTTTGAAGTTTGTTCCCTCTGGGACCAAACTTTCGGCATTTAGCAAAGATGGAAACTATAATGAATTACTAGAAATTTACTGGAAATTTATGGCATAAAAATCTGATAATAACCAGTTGTGTATATCTTCCAATGAATTATGTTGTATTGTTTAAAAAAAAAGAAAAAAAAAAGAAAAATCAATTTTAAAAACATCAGAAATTTTTTTCTGTATTTTCTTATTAACTCGCAAAGTAGGGGCTCAAGCGTTTAGTTTTATTTGTTCGCGGGAAAAGGGTTAAAGGGGATTCCTTTCAATGGGTAAATTTGCAAAGACACTCACAGTCAAACAAAAAAAGATTCAATACAAATAAAAATTGTTTGAAATAACTTCATAAATACGCAAGGGGCTTAGCTTGTCATTTTTCATTTTAAAATAGTAGATTTTTTTAATTAAATTACTATTTGAATTTTTACGCTCAAAACTTGCCTATCTCATGCTGTCACCTGCTGGCATCATGTGTAAAATAACGGACATTTTTTAAAATTGTATATTAATTTTTTTTTAAATCTACCATTTCAAAGTAAAAAACGACAAGCGGATGCCCTTGCTGATCCATCAAGCCACCAAAAACAATTCTCACCTCCACCCAAACATCTCTCATTTAACTGTGAGTATCTTCATAAACCCGACCCATTGAAAAGTATAGGGTTGTGATCCCTCTTAAGTCAGCTAGCAACCTTGTTTCATGGTAGCAATGACTTTGCGAGTATATCAACTCGATTCATTGCCATTAAAAACCATATACAGTGGAACCTCGCATAACGAGCATAATTCGTTCCAGAGTCTTACTCTTAACGCGAAACACTCATTAAGGTGGAATACAATCTTATCACTTTCAATAGGTGAAATTTTAAAACTGACTCACAGCCAAACAATTCCCTTTGAAATGGTAACTTTTTTTAAAATTAATAAACAAGTTTGAAAAATGTCCGTTAATTTGAATTCTCGTGGTGTCACCTGCTGGCAGCATGTGCAAATTAACGGACATTCTTCAAACTTGTTTATTAATTTTAAAAAAATTTGCCATTTCAAAGTGAAAAACGACATCATCATTCGCTTGCTGATTTATCAAGCTATTATAAACAATTTTTATTTTTATTTAATCTCTTTTTGTTTGGCTGTGAGTCTGTTTTAAAATTTAACCCATTGAAAGTGAAGGTTGTAACTAAACAATCAACGAAACAATCGCACAATTCGGGGATTCCACTATCCACGTCACTCATTATGCGAATTACTCGTTTTGCGAGATGCTCGTTATGCGAGGTTCCACTGTATATATGACCCAAAATGTTTTAGGCATATATGGAAAATATGGGAGCATAATGGGATCATGCATGGCTTAAAATTTACAAAATTTAGCCATTAGGAATATCCCTTGAACACGTAAGGGAGTTAAAGGGACCATTCAAAAAGGACGTCCTCAAGATGTGGTGGGGGTCTGGTGGCTGTTTAATTGAGTTTTAATAGTCAGTGAAAGGAGAAATGGACACCAGAAGAAATGTGTCCCCAGTCCCAAATGTACTCGAATATTTAAAATGTCAGGAAAGTCGGAAATTATGCCTAACTTTATGTTAAACATCAATTTTGCACTGGAATTTCCCATCGTTGTCAGGAAACTTCCATTAATCAGAAAAATCTGGAAAAATGTCGTGGAATTGGTAGGGAGACGGATGCTTGGAAATTTATAGGATTTTCCTTTGTATGTTCCAACATGTTATGGACGTCCATGAGGGGGGCGAGCGATTTTTGAAGGAATTTCAGGAACGTCCTTTTTGAATGGCCCCAATTACGATCCAAATTTATCCTACATGATGGGGTAACTTTTAACAGAAATTGATGGGATCCCTGCACTTGTTAATAAGGGAATGAAAATGATGCCATATATTCGGAAAGTGTGTTCCATTTGACATGATTAGTTTTAGGGTTAGAATTATTAAGCACGTTTTCGGAATTCAAAAAAAAAAAAATCCTGGCCCAAAGTATTTCTAGATATTCTCATAACTTTTCATATTCGGTTATCCTACTGTATAATTATTTATGGCACACACTAAACCCATCGCTGGCACTGCACAGCAGTACCCAAGCAAAAGCGCCGTAACTTAAAGTATTCAAATGTGCATTCGTAATGTAATCTGGTCGTGAACAGGTGAATACCAGTTTTTTGCAATGGCTGGAATGGACGTTTTTCGTGTTATTCTTTCAATTTTGTTAATTTCTGTTTTTTGCCGATCGGAAGATGCGATGGAATGCTCGTAAGTCCGACGTCGACAAGGCGGTTAACTACAATTTCTGATCTTTTTCTTTGTAGTTGCTTCGCTTTGTTTAATTATTTCGTACATTTCAACAATTTTTCGTTTCGCCCTTCGTTTTAGTGCCATGTCCAAACGTAGACATCCTCTCTGTCGTTTCCAAAGTCTGCTCGATGTGATTAATTCTAGTAAATGTCGCTAACCGTAAACGATTCCATAAAACCCCGCTATATTTTGCATTCTTAGCTTTAATCTTTTTTTTTACTTCGTTCTGTTTTCAAGAAACAAATGCACAGTGGATGGCGACGACCTGGAATGTTGGCAAGGAACGGAAAACTTTTTGCTGAACCAATTCGTTGAAACCGTTAACAATTTGACAAAAGTGGAAGTTATGATCGGTTCGTTACTCTCCTTTCTTCTTTGGTTTATCTCGATTTATGCGTGAACAGATTACAGGAGCGGATTAATTATAAAACTAATCGTGCCAGTCAGCTTGTCAAAACGTGTCATTCCGGGTATTATCATGTTCAGGAGCGTTTTAGATTAGATTAGAATTGGTTACTCCTGTCTAAAGGAGGGTTCCGAATTGAACCAATGATATCAATTGTAGGACCCATGTAGGTTGCCCATGAAGATTGTAAACATTTACACGTGTTTGGCATTTGACATGTAAATTACAAACCTAATCAAAAATTCTACAATTCAGTCTGTCTAAGAGCAGTTTTTATTTGGTTTTGGAATAAAAAGAATTCAAAACAGAGATGATGAAAGAAGTACGAGGGCAAGAATCTCGCAAAACTTGTATGGGAAATGAAAAAATACATATGAGAAATGAGATTCTCCTTTCGGTTAAGAACATTTCATCTGTGAAGTATTAAAGTTTCAAAAACAAAACTTACTGAAAAATTTCTCAGTTCCCTTTTTGTAAAAACTTAAAAGCAAAAATTTCTAACTATTACAGATAAATGGAGGTCCGCACATAATCAAAACGAAGCTGTGAACGAGACTGTGGCTAACCTGTTGCAGAGGTTGAAAAGTATGGGCATGAACGAAGGCCCATTAAACGACACTTACGTGGAAAATATCGTAAACTACACAGTCAATCAAGTAACTATGCTTTACTTTTAGACATTTGTCATATATTTCATGATATTAAATTTAAAAAATGGTGCAGGTGTTGCAAACAGCCATCAAGCACCATTACAGACTTTTTCCAAAATTGTTAATTTTCATTGGCTTACCTACTCCTTCGAGTTCACCTAACTTTGTTTCTTGTCAGATTTTATCCTGGACTGTGTTGAAGTTAAATCAAACCTCAGACTTTACATGCGCGATAAATTGTCCTGTCCCCAACGACTATGTGAACACATTGTGGATTTACATGTTCGTCTGTGCGTGCATCATCATGGTCCTTATGCTCATTTACGTCATCATCCACGTGCACAAGCTGAAAGGTGGAATCAAGAAACAGAAACGGTTAATTTGACAAATACAGGCGATATTAACGTAAAATTGTCGAGGAGGTTCTACACAAGATTAGTAGAGAATCGAGACAGCTTTTTATGGAAGTCGACCAGAAATGCGTGAAATAAATTTTTCTAAATTTATCAAATTACGCTAAATGACAATGTCTTGTTATAAGTGATTTTTCATCTGATCACTTCCCTGTTGTCCCTTTTTGATGTCATTAATAATGAGCTGTCTCGAAACTCTGATGAACCAGTGCTATAATACCGGACAAAGGTAATTGATGAGCAGGGCAAGTTGACAAATGCGACATACTAACAAACTGCTTGTGACAAATTCTAGCAGCACACTTACCCCTCAAACCTTTACATGATTATAAATATTTGTAAATAAGTGAAAACACAGATACAATCAACACATACACAGATAATCATTCGTACCACAATTTTACTATGACAAGCTACATTATTTTCAAAGTTCAATGAAGCAAATATTGCAACTTACTGCATTCTTTGCAGATCTGCCAGCAGTATTACTAAATTAAATTAAGTTATCTATTATTTATTGAAGTTAGTTTTTTGAAGCTTTATATTGCAGAACCACAGTTAGTTACAGACGATTTTTGTTCCATGAAGCTTTGAAAATACTCAAGTTCTGCTGGATAATGCCAATGTGATATTTAAATAATAGTCTGCAGATAAATTGCAGAAAATTCTAGTAAAACCAGATCCATAGCCATTTTGAGTTAATCATTTGTCCCATGCTAAATCCAACAGCCCAATATTATAACGGGCTTTTTTAAATCCCTACAAGACCAAACAAACTATTAGTTAAAACATTGCCTACAAAACCTAGGGAAAGTATTCTTATTTTGCTAAGTATTATACTGTATAGTCTAATCTATTTGACGAGGACTGAAAAGAATTTGTAGAAATCCAGGAGTACGATTGTTAGCACATTTTTAATAAAATTATACTGACTTGAAATTTAAAAAGGCAAAAGTCTAAATTCATCAGTTTATCTTTGCCCTACTTAATTTGTAACAACATTTTGAGTAATTTACACAAGCTAAAGTTTATAATACTTTCAAAATCCATGCTGTACTTAAAGTAAAACTAACAAATAATAGCAACCAAAAATTAGGAATTCTTAATTTATGAGCTGTCTGATAGCGACAATTTTTTCCTAGACTATAGAAGGTGCCATCCTTTATGACAATTACGAGAAAAAGCCGCTTTGATCTCAGTCCTTGAAACCGTACATGGTTACCAGGGAATGTTTTGGCATTTTAACTCCAGCTAATAAAGGTTTAAAAATGATACAACTTAATATCATGTTTTGATGGGGGATAAACAGGTTTATGCACACATGTACTTAAAAAATCATGAAACTACTATTTTCAAATAACTTGCTCTTTGCCTCTGACAAGGCTTCACGTTATTTTACCTCAATTGTGATTCTTTTTAAATTATACAATTGCGTCTATTGTACATTAATTGTAAATAAATAAAAGCTTAAAACAGAATTAAGCTTGTTGTTTTTTTTTCAAGTTTTTTCCAAACTATCCTCACAAAGTCAATCGCTGAAATGTTTACAACTTTTCACAGGCATTTCCTTTTTTAACAATAAAATATTTGCAAAGTGGATTAAATTTAGATTAAATGGTTTCACACCATCTTCAGAATCAATTTAATGTAATAAAACAATTTCAGTTTTACCGCATAAGTATTGCCTTACTTTCAAATTTCGCGCCTATTTTCCATATTTTAAAAACGGCGCTTCATCGAAAAGACAGAAGGTCTCTTGTCAAGAGCGGGAATTAAATGCGCGAAGTTTGATTTTAAATAATCATTTTTAGTTATGATCTAAGAAAAACAAACCAATCTTATAGGAATTAGATTGATACAAATTAAGGTGAAGATATAACTTTTATTTTAATACTTATCTTCCAAATACAAGTAATTACACTAGTCAAACACCGGGTTAACCGTCTCTCTCCCTTAACTAAATAACCATTGGCTCCATACTGGACGGATAAGAAGAATTCTGTTATTGTACGTGAAAGGTAAATGGCAATGTTTTTCAACTTTTATCAACTCGTGGCACAGCATACTAGGTATTAAATTGCCGCGGCATACTAATTTTTCCCCCAGGTAGAAAAAAAACAAATTGAACAAATGTGTTCAGTAGACCAGAAATTGGACACATTTAGACAATAAATAAATGTATCATGGCCGATGCCAGGTTATATTGCATCCAAAGCAAAACTTAGGGCCAATTAATTATGCTTATGAGAGTTTTGGAATAATAATAAACAATGGTCCACATTTGGTTTGGGCATACTAATTGTAACGTGGGACCCATAGACAGGCACCTCCCCCTCCCTGCTGCCCTGCACTTCTATGAAGACCACTATGTAATTTATAGTTTGCATTGTATTGATGAAGGAGCACATTTTATCCCACAAGGGTTTGGGACATTTTTACTGCTGAAGGCCTTAAACAATATTCATATTAGAAATACTTAGTTGTATATCACAGCATCCAAAAAATCAAAATGTTGGTATACAATTTAAAAAGATCTATGCATAATTATTCAATGGTATTAAACTCACTGCTGCTGATACTGTCAAGTATCTGGGGCGCAACTCTTGTTCGCCCATTGTTAGAATATTGCGCTCCTATTTGGAACCCTCACAGGATGGTCCATATTCATGATATATGGAGATGGTCCGAAATGCCCCACTCTCTAAATTGGGACACGTTGAGGTCCAGACGCGAAAAGTTATCTATTGGGTTATTCAAACGTTTTAATCTTTCTTGTTATTCACATCTTGTTTCCCATATTTTAACACCTTGCGACCACCATAGGAGTAGACATATAATCACTCAAATCCTTTGACAGAGCTTCGTGCCAAGACGGATGTATTCTTTTTGCATGCGATCAGACGATGGAATAGCCTTTCTGGCGAAAATCCAGATTTAGTAAAAATTAAATTTAACAATGATGTCCAAGTCGCTACTGACGTAAGAGCATTCTCCTGAAATAATTTGGAACGAATCCCCCCCCCTCGCATACAGGGCTGGCGAGAAGGGGGGGAAATACCCCGTGCCCGGGATTTTTAGGGGCCCGGGCCTCCGGAATATGTTTCAAAAAAAATTTAAATGTTGAAAATGAACTTTTGAAATGGTCATGAAAACTGAAAAAGGCCATTTTTCTACGGTAAAAACACAATTTCGCTATGGTAAAAATGCAAATTTTTTTGGTAAAAACGCAATTTTTCTACTTTAAAAATGCAATTTTTCTTTGGTAAAAAAGCATTTTTTATACGTTAAAAATGCAAATTTTCTTTGGTAAAAACGAAATTTTTCTAAGGTAAAAACGAAATTTTTCTTTGGCAAAAACGACATTTTTTTAAGGTAAAAACGCAATTTTTTTACGTTAAAAACACAATTTTGCTATGGTAAAAATGCAAATTTTCTTTGGTAGAACGCAATTTTGCTATGGTAAAAACAAGCGACCATATATTCCCCCCAAATGTGATGACATATTTGGCCTTGCCCATCTTCCTTTCCCCCGGGCCCGGCCCTGGCTCTCGGCGCCCCTGCCCGCATATGGCATTTACTGACTGTAGGGTACTGAGTTGAATTGAATTGAACATTCCCCATAAAACCGAGAAAGGGTCCCAGGACTCCAAAATAAACGATATGTATTGTTTCCCGCGCTGGAAACGTTTTTATATTGCACGTGTGTAAAGAGTAATGGACCCTTGATGGCAAAACACTACAGGGCCCAACTTTACGCCCACCAAAGTGCAGTGCTCGAATCCGACACTAGATGACGCAGCGTTACGCAGCAGCCAGCTGTCCGGCTTTGTAGTAAATTTCATAGTAGTAAAGTAGTAAGAGTAGTATTTTACGCCAGTTTGTAGTGAGGGGAAGCGCGGGATTTTACTTCAACCCCTGAAATTCTGTCGAAGACGAGGAAGTTCATCGTGCATTAAGGTAAGCAGAGACATTTCACATTATCGTTAATTATTTAGAGACCTTACCGGTTGGTGTAAGCTTTTAAATTCACCCACATTTTCATGGGATTTTTTGGGAAACTTTCGATCTGCTCGTTTTCGGCGTTTACGTGCGGTGTAAGCCGCGTAACCCACGATTCATTCATTGAATTATACGTCCCTCACCCACGTCCTCTTATTAACCGGACCGATTACAAGAACTTCATCGTTCGTAATACGAAACTTTCTGGCAAAAACATGTTTCCTCCGTTAGGCCTAAACGCCGGCTTGAAATTCGAACGTCGGCGACGACTGGAAATGGAACGTGGTGGTGCCGGGTGCATCAAAAAAAATATCGTACTCCTTATTGCAAATGAAATTATTTTGTACGTTTGAACAAATGCATGTTTCGAA
>JAQGAE010005916.1:0-10719 GCA_034696685.1 Julus scandinavius
ACCCCAATTTGCACAAACAAGGTCGGATTTGGCTAACAATAAAACAACTTATGGGTTTCACTTCGTTTAAGAAGGGATAAATGAAAATCACAATGCAGAAAGAAATGATTCGTTATACGGCTTTTCGCCTTATGGACAACTTTTTAGGAACGTATCTAGGTCGTAAAGCGAGGTATGGGTGTACTTATCATAATCTACTATATATCAAGGGATGTGTAATTAAAGTGTCATCCAATTAGAAATTAAAATTATTATCGTTTCATGAAAATTTATTTAATATACTGTATAATAGTCAAGAAGCAGATTAAAAGTGACACTAATTAGAAAAATGACAAAAGATTGGGTTAAGTAATATTGTGTTAATTTCAGCAAAAAAATCATTAATAATCTTAAAAAATTTAGCTTTGAATAAAATGTTATCACTCTTTCCTGTAGGACAATTAAGTAATTTTTCATGACATAAAATATTAACAATATACATTTTATTTTTCCATTTATGAAACTGTTTAAGGAAAATCTAATTGAAAAAGAGACTAATTGTTACGACTCAACGCTACAGGAACAGATGGTTCAAAGTGTATTGTTCTGCGCATGCTCAGATCATTTGTAATATAGTGGATATGAAGTTGGCTTCTGTAACAGACGTTCATAATCAGTAAAAAACAATCACAGTTTTACCAAAATTCTCATTCGTCAGGATTTTCTTCATAAAGAAGTGTTAAGGAATTTGTATGTGGAAATTATGGGATAGGGGAAAAAAAGTCAGAATCACATCTAAATGTCTTTTCCCCCTCTTCTTTTGCTATCTTTAAAAAGTTGGATGACTTGCCAAAAGTCATTATTGCATGCTAAAGATTCAAATGAGAAAACATACTTTTTTTCTGATGCTCATTACCATTGAAATGAAACCGAACGAATGAAGTATACAAAAAAAATAAACTCAGAATTTCATTAACGAGGAATATACAAAGGCATATTATCATAAATTAGGAAAAGATTCAAGGATTTGAAGAAGATTTTTCCAATTTAAATGCACTGCGAAGAAATTCCTTCCCTATGTTTATTACGGCGAATAACAAATTAAAAAAGTAGAATGTAAAAACAAATTAAATTAACGTGAAATAAACAAATAAATACTTCGCTATACTAATTAAAATAAAAGCTAATGCGTATTTTGTGGCTTTTGACATTAAAAATGAACAAAAAAATAATGGGATGTTAAGGCATTTTTATACAGTTTAATTAACTTTTTGATTTAATTGTACTTGAATGCATAATTTATTTATCTAAATACAATTTAAATACATTTTTATTTTGCTACTCTAGATTGGAAAAAGTATGGACATGTATGTATATAGACATGTGTCATATACAAATTGTACCGTGCATGACTAGTCACGTATAGGTCATACATGCAATATTAAAACACAAATATTTTAATTGTATTTTAACATATAATTTACATGTCCAAATATTGAATTCAACTCAACTCAGTACCCTACATTCAACAAATCAAATAAATGCCATATGATAGGGGGAGTCGCAAGGCCGCATATATGCTGGAGACATATTGGGGATAGATCTTCCCCCCACTATGCCCCGGTCTCCCATACAGTAGAAACTGTCTAAATGCGTCCTGTGTAAATGAACAACCTCTCTAAAAGCATAAACTACTCCGATTCACTGGTCCCAACCGTATGCATTGATACAGTTTCTACTATATATGGGCATTATGAAATCATTGGCAGTATACTTGATTGGCAATGTATGGGCCATATTTATCCACGAAATAACCATGTTCATATCACAGGTGTAAAAATTATACATGTTCCATATATGAGCATACATATTAAGAAATTGAGCTTCCATAAATATATTTGGCATGACATGTTTCAAACATATGTATATAACATTTTCCAAATATTTCATTTTCTATATATGTATTTCCATGTTCTGAAACATGTACAAGTATGTACATTTACATGCATTAATTGCCATTTATGTTTTAAAACATACATGACATCTGACATATATCAAGATATATGATCCAACACATGGAGTTTTAGATAAATTGGCATACATGGTTGTATATGTTTTTAAACATACATATATGCCATGTTAAATACATATTGCCAGGTAGAAAAAAATACTTAATAAATGTATAGAAATACCAGTAAGACCTAAACATGGCCCATATATGGACCACACATGGCGCATACATGTATATTTTAACCATGGTGTAATCGTAATATCCAAGCAGAAATAATATTTATACTGTAATGATACTGGTATATTAAATGATATAATTTCCACACCTAGACTATAATTATAATCCTGATAGGTATATTTATATAAATTTTTATAGTTTATTTGTATGCTTTATTTGCACGATAATGTATATAACAAACACGCTTCGACTAGAATAAGTGTAGGATAAATGAGAAAAAGTTTATTAAACTGTAGCTGCATTTAATTGAGTTTGTATTAGGATTTATTAACCTCCCCCTCACAATTATTTGATTTCATTTCTGTCTAGATATGATGAATGGGTTACGGTACGCCTTGATTCTTGCCATAATTCTTTTGCTTAATATTTTTTTTTATGTTTCCACCAACATTACTAAAATGAGAGCGTGTTTTATCACGCATATATTCCGCTCTACGAAAACTAATACCAGCAATCAGTCATGCAAGTTTCTTTTGTTAAATTGCACCAAATTTAGGTGATTTACCGTGTGGTTGTACGCTAAGAATCGATCATTTCACATTGAGATAAGCCAGAAAATGACCGCTGGTTTGCGGACAAATTTGTAAAGATTTTTCAAAAATCATATACACTGTAACGATCCCAAGAAGGGCATTCCCGCGCATGGCGGGAATGTGAGGGACAGTCCCCGAAATGTGCGGCATGTGCGCGCCTGTATGATGTAATGCAGGTTATGTAATGAGTAGAGGGTTCTGGAAGGGTCGGGATTCCTGCTGCCCAGGGGGTGGACTTGTATATAGTGTAACCTGGGCCAGCATAGGGGGAGTCCGGATCTGGGGCCTGAGCAGGATGGTCAGCCGCTGCATGCGTTTATGTGTTAATTCATGCATTCGAGTTCGTATTGTATAAGTCCTGCAAGTTGGCAGGCGGTGAGCCACGTGAGTCTATGTGTATTAAAACGATTCAAATCTACCTTTGTGACCGATTTGTGATTTATATGGCAAAGGTCCGTAATCAGGACTTTACAACACCTATACCTCGCTATATGATCGCTCTTTATATGGCCTTTCACTATAATGGCCTTTTTTAATTATGGCACTTTTTCGATTTACGGCCCACAATGTTTCGTTATACGGCCGAAAAAATCATGCTGTAATTAAAGAAAGAGGCCAACAAACGCGATAAGTTTGCACAAACAAGATCGGATTTGGCTAACAATAAAACAACTTATGGGCTTTACTTTGTTTAGGAAGGTGGAAAAAAATTAAAAATCACAATGCAGAAAGAATTGATTCGTTATACGGCTTTTTCGCAATACGGCCATCTTTTCCGGAACGAATCCAGGCCGTAAAGCGAGTAATGGGTGTACACGTTAAACTTAAAATGTGGATGCCGTGTTTTCTTAATTTGTGTTCAATAATTAGGGCCCGAAACTGAGCTGGTCAGCTACTTATTAGAATCAAGAGCGTCATAGCAAGGGAAAGCAGGGTGGCAGCCACCCTTGTCGACGGTGGATAGGGGACGCCTAAAGTATTAAAACGGATTTGCTGGATTATATATTAAACTCATTATTTTTGAAATTTGATAAGTAGACTGATTTTAAGTAACACAATACAAACAATGTTACATCCTATGTGGTACCACGTGGTGGCGAGGCATATTCATGTCATATTTACACACACCCGAATATCGTATGCTAACATATGGGTTAGGGTGTGAGCATGCGCACTTCAGCTCTTGTTTTTTTTTAGAGAAAAAGCTTAACTTGGTTGAGCTTTTTCTAGCCGACAGCGACATAGAAGTGATGACAACGATATATGCAAAAGCGCCATTGTTGTTCTGTAACAGAATACAGAAGACAACTGTTTTGTGTGGACTGTCCCTGGTGAAAAAAACAATAGAAACCAATAGAGATTTCTATTGTTATTTGGACACTTTATTGATTTTGTTTTCTATGGTTCCTGTATTGACTTCTATTGACTTTTATGGTTTAGCTGTATTGACTGAACAATTAGAAAACAATTGAAACCAATAAAACCAATAGAAATTTTTTACTGATACCAATAGAAAACAACGGTCCACATAACAATAGAAATCTCTACTGTTTTTTCACCAGGGGTACCCTTGTTTTCCGCCTAATCTCTGCTGCCTAGTTGCTGACGTCACAAAGTCAGTTCTCTGATGAGTAGGTTGAGTGTGAATACAGCTTCAGGCCATGTGGTACGAAAGCCGACTACATCCTTGGTACAAGCGCCATAAAGTGGAAACATTTGTTTCCTTAGATTTCGACCGTCTCTTGGACGATCAGCGAAAAGATTTTAAAAGCATGCTTGCGAAAGCAAAAAAGCCTAGAAGTTTGCTGAAACAAAGTGGGAACATTTGTTTCTTTTGATCCTGACCGCCTCTTGGACGATCAGCTTAGAAGTTTGCTGAAACATTGAGACGAAAACTTGGCACGCAAACATTTATCGACAACATGTTTTCAAAAACATTGCTTTTGCTCCATGTTTTCGTTGGTGTGGACTAGGATTTAGACATTCCTACTGTGCAAAACGATAATTGGCCCAAAGTTACCCCCACTGTTTCAAAGCAGGCCAAAGTATCAATATTTTATGGTAAGCCAGAAAATAACCGCTGGTTGCGGATAATTTTGTGATGGTTTTTCAAAAACCATATAAGCCTACTTAAAAATGTCATGATGATACAAAAACCTTTCCATCGTATTAGGGATGGATTGCTGAGGGCATACTAGTGCCTGGGACACTCACGATTATTTCGTAAATATCTAGCTAATGGAAATTGAAGCTGACATTTATCGAATAATCTAATATAGGGATCGAAAATTGACTTCTTCAAGGTTCTCGTATGTTGCTACGACGAAAATTGCCTTAGGCAAATGATTTTTTAGATTATTGTTGAATGCAAGACAGAAGGACATGTATGCTGTAACTATGCAACTTAGAAAATATACTCATATTTCTGACGCGATTCAATCCGAACATTGATGTAGGTTTAAGTACGAACAAATCAGCAAATGACAAAAGACAAATAAACAGACCAAAAAAGTATCCACAAAATAAAGATGAACATTTTTCATAAATTCGTAACTTTTTTGTTTTCTACTCAAAGTAAATCCAATTTTGCACAAATGTTGATTTCTAATGTATTTTTGAACTTCCCTTGTGTAAGTGAAATTGCATTTGTGCTCTTGTTCCAATTTACTTACAAGAAATGGCGTTCAATGATGAGCGAAAAGCGGGTATCATTTTTACTAAAAACGACAGGTTATGATGTGAAAGTGTTTTTAAGGAAATTTTCTGATAAAGGCTGGTCGCTTGGAGGTTTGAGCAACCAATTGCACAAAATTGATTCAACTGGATTGGCGAAATGCAGAGTTGGAAGTGGAAGGTCAAGATCTGTGCGCACAGAAAATAACATCACCGATGTTGGACAGCTGGTCAGTGACGACTAGTAACTATAATTAGTGGGGGTGCTGCTCGTCAGGATTGGCACTATGGGAGCACCAGTGCTCTCTCTCCCTCGCAGCCTGGTGAGTAGCTTCATATGTGAGCATGCGCACAACAGTCAAACACCGTGCTGCTGGAACTGTGAAGCGCACAGTTCCATACAAAGGTTTTGTATCTTTTTCATTAACTGGGGGATGACTATAGAATTAATTAAATAAATTAAAGAATAAATTAAATTAGAAAGTATTAAAGAAAAAAGTCATTATATTAAATGTTATCGATAATATCAAGTGATAGGAAGAATAAATTAAGTAATAGCCCACATGGAAAGGAAATGCATATTAAAAATGCATATCGATTGAGACACTGAAATGCATTTCAAAATGTATTTCCAAACGCATTTTTAAATACACTTTTAGAAATGCATTTTCGGTGTCTCAATCTATATGTATTTTAAATGCAATGCACTGCAAATCATTGTAAATGCATTTCTGTTCCATGTGATCGATAATATCAAGTAAAGGAAGAATAAATTCAGTGATAGGAAGTGATAGAAGAATAAATTAAATTAGAAAGAATTAAAGAAAAAAGTTTCATTATATTAAATGTTATCGATAATATCAAGTAATATCAGTGCCTATACACGAGCCGCCACTGCAGCTGGTACTTAGCCAAGAAAACCAACCACAAAGTCATCAAAGTAAGCATCAAATTTCACGATTTTTTTCTGTTCAAAACATTATCAAGAAAGATCTCCAACTATATTTGCCTGTACATGAGACAATTATTGTAATGCAAGTCAAGCCTTGGCAATTATACATCTATACCTCGCTATACGTCTGCTCTTTATACATGGCCTTTTGCTTTAATGTCCTTTTTTAATTATGGCACTTTTTCGATTTGCGGCCCACATGTTTCGTTATACGGCCAAAAAAAATGCTGTAATTAAAGAAAGTGGCCAAAAAATGTGATGTTACCCCAATTTGCAAAAACAAGGTCGGATTTGACTAACAATACAACAAATTATAGGTTTCGCTTCGTTTAAGAAGGAAAAAAAATGAAAATCACAATGCAGAAAGAATTGATTCGTTATACGACTTTTTCAATATAGTACATCCAACTTTTCCAGAACGTATCTAGGCCGTACAGCGAGGTATGGGTGTATAAAGAATCCAAATACATGGCCCATATATGGAATATATTTTCCACCCAAATATGCTTATTTTAATGTTTAACCATTTCTTGTCAATGACCTAAGGTCATAAAACTGTTTTCCAAACACTTTTGTTAAATATGTACAGCTCCATTTCACAGCAATATTTTCATCAAAATGTCCAATATTTTAAAAAAGTTCTTCAACTGCATAGTTTCGAGAAAATTTTCTTCATATTTCTATGAACAAATTTATGAAAAATTGAACTTCCACCGTGCAGTTAAGGGCTGACAATGTCATTTTTTATACTTCGTAGTACTTTTATATAGACTATCTTCTATAAAGGAAGATCTTGTGACAGTTTATTAAAAAAGAGGTAAAAGACTATCTGGGAACAATGCTGACACATACCTTAGCATAGAAAAAAGATATCATTTTTTTTTCATATCGCCTATGGAGAAAATGACATTGTTCACTAGATATAATACGGCTTTTATGAACTTTTATTCAGAAAGTATGAGAGGCTTTATTGTAGAAAATATTTCTTAAAGTTAACCGAATATATATATAAACATGTATATATATAAACTGTTTTTGACAACAGCATATACACACTCTCTCTATGCCTTATATAACTTACTTGTATACAAGTCTTACTATCCAATTTACTGACAAAATATGTTTTACGAGCCAATATTTTGATAAAAAAACTCTGCATTTCTAAAATGAAAACCTTTATAGAAGATGAATGAATTTTAAGTGAATTTTACAAGAAAAAAACCTGAAAAGAATTTTGGAATTCTGAAGATTATTCACACTTACCAAATATTACTTTCAAGTGCAAGTTAATAATGACAAAATAAATGACATCTTGTTATACAAAATGTTAGAAAGGATGGCTTGAAAGACCAGATAAAATTGCCCTTTGTCATTTACATAATAGTCCATTTTGTCCCATGTATGGAAATATGATAATGTCAAATTTTGCATATTTCTGAAAGCATACGGTCAAAACCCAAGAGCTCAAAAATAGACATAAGGGGGCATTCAAAAAGGACGTCTTTAAGAGGGGAGTGAGATAAGCTGGAATTTTGACACCATGTGGGCAGGGGAGGAGGAAGAGGGGAGGGGAGGGAAGGGGAGGGGTAAGCCATTATGGACGTCTGCCAATAATGCAATTTTTCTGTTTTTGGATTTCTGTTTAATTGAATTATAAAGGTCACTGAAATATGAAATGAAAAACAAAAGAAGTGTGTCTCCAGTTTCAAATGTATTTGAATTTTTAAAACCGCGGGAAAGTCGGGTATCATGCCTAAATTTGTGCTAAACACCATTTTTATGCTGGAATTTCCCTTCGAGGTCAGGAAATTTCCATTAATCAGAAAAATCTGGAGAAATGTCATGGAATTGGCAGTGAGATGGGTGTTTGGAATTTTATTGAATGGGCCTTTGAATATTCCATCACATTTTCTGGACACCCTACTATTAAAACAAATTAAGGAGGGTTATGAAGGGGAGGGTTCTGAGCAAAAATGGACACAATGTGGAGAGGGGTATGAGGGGTCGATTTTTGAAGGAATTTCCGGGAGGTCCTATTTTAATGGCCCCTTTTTCGAAAATGCCATTCCATCTCCAACTTATCTCCAATTTCTGATATATCCATTTATGGCATTTTTCTAAACGGAACAAGATTAATGTTGAAGTGCAATGTACAAACAAATTTAAACAAAACACTCCAATTTGAACAATTATAAATGTACTTTAATTGTATTCATAAAATACATACTCCCATATCAAGAACACCACAATTGATGCAATTATTTTGCGATTATCCAAAATTATCTTCTCTTAATTAAGTAATTAATATATTGTGCAGTGTACATACTGTATAAAGGCCTTCAACCCCGATATCAGTTAGGGTCCTAGGTTTACACACGCAATGCAGAGGTTATTAAAACAACTATCTTGGGATTTAGTTTTGTTTTGTTTAGCCACTTATTGCAAATGAAAGAGACTTAGATCTCGTGACTGATAAACATTAGCGACAAACTTAATAATGAATTAAAAAGAAATAGAAAAATATATGCCAGATGAACAAAACATATTTGATGGATACATTAGTAGACTGGCTAAGAAGTTAAAGAAATGTAGAAATATATACAGTGCAACCTAGGTTTACGAACATAATCCGTTTCTCGACCTGGTTAGTGGACCGAAAAGCAAGTAATCCGAATCAATTTTTCCCAATGCAATTAATGTAAATCCAAATAATGCGTTGTTTGTCCTAGAATTTTTTTTTAACATGTTATGGCTTTATGTGTGGAAATAATACAGAAAGGAATATGAGTAATATTAGACTAAAGCAGTTTAATATGTACATCCATGATTTCCAACATTATAGTAAGTAAAAGACACCCACGTGGTGTCGTCATGATGACGTTGCTGCGAATCAACTTCATTCGCACATTATGTTTAAGAAATTTACTTTAACAAACATGGTTTCCATTAGGAATATTTGTATTATTCTACTCTATTCTGTTGTTAATTTATATGATTTAAGTCTGAAATCGACGTCATCAATTGATTCTCATTCATTGCATCTGCAATTGGCGTGGATGAAACAAGAGACCAACTTTTGCCATATTTGCAATTGAGGCTATATATCATTGAAACTAACATCGATTATAATTTAAATCCTTGAAAATTAAAACATTTTTGATGTTACCTGTATTTAGTAAAACTTATTAGCAACAAAGATTTTCTGCTGAAACTTGTCAAACAATTGCAGAAACCCGGACCTCTGATTGATGGTCCACAGAAATGTGTTCGTAAACTGAAGCATCGTTCTTAAAGCGAAATAACAAATGGTGTTCGTAAACCGATTTGTTCGTAAACAAGGACATTCGTAAACCGAGGTTCCACTGTATATGGGATATAATATTGCATACATTTAAATTGAACTATATCATTTTTCCACCCCTGTCATAGTTACATTGTGATGGAAATATACATTATATAATAAACCAATTTCAATACTAATTAAATTACTTCTAATGCATTTGCAGTGGTAAACTTTAAACCCACATTGTGAGCTTAAATTCAAAATGGCCTCTGCATTAGCTCATTTTAAGTGCAAAGGTAAGCATAATTGAAAACGTTAAACTAAATGCATTTGAAACCAAGATGAATTCGGTTATTCCAGAGCGCAATATATTCTTGGTTTTATGATAATCAACTTTGCTTCTTAAAATCAGATTCAATTACAAAGTTTCCCCCATGGCTATATGGTAAAACGGATGATGTTTAGAAAGAGATAATTCAATATGCAAACATAGACATGGTGCATCTGTACTTTTCCCGAATAATTTGCCTGCAATTTTCTCTCCCTGTGCGCTGTGGTGAACAAGAAACAGTCATTAACGAATATCAGATTTACCGAAAACTTGGAAAATGTATTTTTACCGGTTTTGCAAAATTTTCGTTCAGAAATAGACAGGGTTTTGGCAAAGAAAATCTTTACGAATTTATACTATACCACACAATTAATGATTTTTTTGGTTCTATAGTATACAATATGCTAATGGTCCACTTTTGCCGACATGCTATTTCGCCGACACGTTTTTTTCCATTTGGTTACTTTAGGATAGATTAGGGTCTTATTTAAAAAGTAGATTCATATAACATTATGATAAAGTTAAAACTACTTGTATTGTAATTATAGTAAAATAAATGAACAAAAAATTATAATAACGCTGCACAATTTGTCGACATGTTATTTCGCCGACACTTTTTTCCATTTGGTTACTTTAGGATAGGTTAGGGTCTTATTTAAAAAGTAGATTCATATAACATTATGATAAAGTTAAAACTACTTGTATTGTAATTATAGTAAA
>JAQGAE010005917.1:0-10717 GCA_034696685.1 Julus scandinavius
AGCTAGTTTGTTTTTCTTTAAGCATGTGGCGAAACATCTGAAAATTCAAATATTTTGTTTTGTTTGCTCAAAATTGAAGATATCCTGTTTAAAAAAAAGATTTAATCTTGGTATATAAATGCATAAACTTGTGTTGCTTATTTTTCGTTGAATCGGTTTACTTTTCACGCCTTTAGAAACCGGACCAAATAAGCAAGAAATAGTTCAGCGTGTTTGTTGAAAAACACCAACTTTACCTCTCTAACTTTTAACTCCAATTCTGCAGTATTTAGTAACAGTTGAAACAGATGACGGCGATCACATTTGGAATCTGCCAATACTTGGTCCCTCGACTGCCGGCATCTTTTATTTTGTTCGGCACCTTCAATTTTTTTATAAAATGGATAACAATTTTTTAAACACCAACACCAAAAAATAATATAGAATGAGGAATTATTGCAGATTTAATTACATGGTGACAACGAGTTGGTGTGCAGTAGTAACCATCTTAAAGTGACATTGCACTCGCGAAGGAGATTGACTATTTTATTGGTATGATCCAATAGGGATTCTTGAACAAGGACGCCTTCTTTTAACAATTGGCACACTTCTGGGTTTAGTTTAGCCAATTTAGATGCATGCCGTGATGCCTGAAATTAGTTGTATCAACAATAAGGCTCTACTTGTTTTAAGAGTACGACATTGTTGATATGTGGTGACTAATTTGTTTACTTGATCTTTGATATTAGACGTATCCAGCGTATTATTCAGGGCTTGGCGAGCTGCCTTGTAAGGTTCCCATGCATCCAATAGATTAACTGTTAATCCCATGTACAAGCTGATCACCTATGTTAAAAATCATGAATTAATTTCCAAAGCTTATGTAGATACATAGCCAATTCGATACATTGTTATAAAAATATAATTCTTTTATACAAGTATATAGCATTCACGCAATTCACACAAATCATTCCCTACCCAATTATCTGGAAAATATTTATCGACAATTTCTCTCATTTTCGCCATCTGATTGTGCAGAATTTCTGGCTGGAAATAAAGCACCACGTATAACATCGCAGCCTGCGTTGCCAATGCAGTGCTTCGGTGCTCTGGAAACGGGTATGCTGATATCTAACAAATTATAATTTTTTAATGTAATCTCATTTTTTTGATGAATTTCGACCATGATTCTAACCTGATTGTAAACGTCATCAGATCTTAATCGTCCAATAACGATGTCGACATAAGCTGGATTAACAGGATAGCGCTTGAAATATTCTTCTGGATAATTTAGTGGTCGTTTACTTGTCGACCCATTGGTGAATCCTGTGCTTCTTAGCAATTTACATACATCATCAATATTAGAGTCTGATGAAACACGTTTTGCGCTATTGAAACGAGAGATAAAAATTCCAGTAAATTCTACATTTTTAGATGCATTCGTTCAGATATTGGAGAACATATCATCTTGCCTGTAACGGTGATACGAAACGAGCATTCTCTCTCTAACAAGTCCATCAATTCGTAGATCGATAACAAGAAGCATGACTCCATACAAGAATAGTGCCTCACACTAAAGATAAGTATTAATATGAATAATTTTTCAAACATTAACCAAATTTTTTTTTATCGCTGGCATAGTTCTAAAAAATTCTTGAACTATTTCACAACATAACTAGATAATTTACACATTTAATCACTAGCTTTCAAAGAGTAAACAGGTTTAACTTTGTACCATCAGCTGTTTTCCATCTTCATTAAGTAGCACAGATTCCAGAGTTTGCTGTATGAATGTACCTTCATTCAGATCTTCAATAAATCTTAAATGAACCAATTAACAAGTTATCAATAAGCAAAATATTGCCAATAGCTACAGTTCATTATATATTAATTTCGTCGTCCTTACCTATTCAAATCACAGACGTATCTATGAACACTTTCAAAAGCTAAGTAGAATCTGGTTAAAATCTCAATATGATTTTCTCGGAATTCATCATCCAAATCTCTAAGATCCTATATTCACAAATACAAAAATTAAACATCCAGCAAAAAATCATTAGCAAATTTTACCAATGATCGGTGAATATTAGAATAACATGCTTACCAAATTCTTTTCAATCCTGTTATCAAACTGTTCAGCAATTTTTAAGTAGCTGAAATCACTCAAAATTTCGGCATATTTTCCTTGTCCAGATCGAGGATCTTGCCGAAACACAGGTGGTACAAAATCTGATAACCTTAAAAGTTCGGCAATAATTGCGTTCCCTCGTGAGACAAGGCGCAATATCGTCTGACCGCAAAGGTTGTTGTCAGCCAAGAAATCCATGTCATTATATTTTTATAAGGGAATTATGGATGCCTCAATGCAATTAAAGGACGATTTCAATTATTAAGAATCCTGGAAATTTGATAAAAAGAAAATTAATAATCGTGCAAGTTCAATTAGTTTAATTAACTGCATTTATATATTTAATAGTTTGCAGTTTTGTACTCTTATAATTTGTATATTCGATAGATTCATAATTTAAATGTTTTAGATATTTTTACAAACCAAACTACACTATTTTCAAGTCATTGCAGAATACATTTTTCCAGAAATATATAACTGAAAAAAATGTTAGATGGATGCAGCTGCAAATACTTTTACAAGGGTTTTAGAAAATATATATTTTAATTTCCACAAACAATAAATTATACATTAAATATATACTCTTGATTTATAATTTTTAATCAAAAAGTAAGAAATGGTGGTGATCGTGCATTATATTGATATTTAAATATATCAAGATTTTTGGATTGAATTAAAACTTACTCAGATGACCAGCTTGTTGCCAATTAATTTATAAAACAGGTGTCATTTTAATCTTGGACAGTTTTCAAAAGAAATATAAATATTAATTGTAGTAATAATATCCTATGCTACTGGGGCGTATTTCTGCTAACCTTGCAAGACTTTTAGCTGAAGCGCCGTTATTTTTGAAGCAGACGTTTATTTGAACATCGTGTTTTTGTTGATCTGAAATGCGAAGCGTATTTTATCCATGGCGAATCATTACGATGTCCCAAAATGGTAAATTTTTGAAAAAAAATAATGTGTTATGGTGCATTAATAAGCACATTCTGCGTTTCGAAGTTTTATGTGATTACTATTTTAAGAGAAATAAGGTTTGGGCATGCTTCAATGTGAATTTATGGCTACATCGGAATGTTCTCTTGTTTGCCAGAATGTCACGCTTCGGTTAGGGATTTTGCATGAATTTCTGTACGATTTCACGAAAATGCGAAATATTATATTTTGATCTCTTGGTAGAGTCATGAACTTATTGTAATATAATTTGGAAATATCGAAGTAAAGATGTATCCAGTTAATTAAGTTTTATTTCACTGCTGGTTGTAAATTACTAGTGCTGAATCAAGTCCAATTTATCTGTCATTTAACCATTAGCTAGCTTTATGTAATTGGCAATTAGATTTAACAAAAAAATACAACGACGAAACCCTTTATATAAAATCAGAAGTGTCTATAATTAGAAAGCATTTTTATTTACATTCTTGTCCCTTCTATTTAGGGCTGGGAAACCTCCTGTTGGTCTGCACTTGGATGTCCTCAAGGATGGCAAGCTAATTCAGGTAATGCATTGATGTACATTGATTTGACAAACTGTATTTTAATTATCCCTTAAATACTGCATCTTATAGTACAATTAATGCACATGAACAGAAGTTTTGCTTTCTGAGTTATGGAAATGCAAGGCTGTTTACAAATGTGCTATAGAAAATGTTGGTAGTTTTAGACATTTGGCATTAAGACATTTGCCAAGTGATATTATCCATTCATACATACCATGCTTTAAGATAATAGGCATGTTTTGGTGTAAGTTTGCTTTCATATTTATAAATTTAGATTTGGGCAGTGACTTATAACTCGCTTTGTTAATTGATTGCAGAAATTAATGGTGGATGAAAAGAAGTGTTATTTATTCGGAAGAAATCCTCAGCTCAACGACTTTTGTATTGATCATGCGTCGTGTTCGAGAGTGCATTCTGCATTGGTTTTCCACAAACATCTCAACAGAGCCTTTTTGGTAGACTTGGGCAGCAGTAAGTCAGCGTTGCCTAGAGCAATAAGTTATCATATTTCTATCGGTGAATCCATTTCACTTCTTGGAATTCAGCTTCCAATGGGGAATTTTTTTAAAACTTTATTACAAACCTCATTGTGCAGAGCTTTGTGGTATTTCGTTGACCTTTGCTGATAGCATAGCTTTCAACGCAATCATCATGCAACTGATGCGTTCCTAAATGCTAAAAAACCCGCGTGATTACTTTGATCTTACTGAATGCTATAATGCTGCATTTGTCTGCTACGCATTCAATGGCCTTTGCATTTTAAAACATGTTGAAAGGTTCCTTGCAAGTCTTAGATGGGTTTGTCCATCAACGATTGTTCATAACAAGTTAGATTCATGACGGTTAGAGGAATCAGAGGGTTGCAGGCATTATGACACGCATGCACTTTTATGTGTATATATCTGACAGACTTTGGGGCTTCGTATCTTATTTGCAGCACACGGAACGTCCATTGGAAGCATACGTATAGACGATAATAAGCCAACACAATTGCCCGTTGACAGCCAATTTCATTTTGGAGCCTCGACGCGGATGTACATCTTGAGGGAAAGGCCACAGGCAGCACCGAAACCATCTTTTGATGACACATCTGGGGAGGATGTAGACGGGGGTTTGCTTGGATTACCCGAGACTGAAACCGAGTTGGATGTTAGTAACCTGCTGCCATGCTTAATTTTGTATTATCTACAAGAAGTTCAATCATCTTGAGATATCGCCGCTACATCAGCAACGTTTTCGCGACTAACACTCTTATTTCTAACCTCACAGAACCTAACAGAGTTTAACACTGCCCACAATAGAAGGATCTCTATGCTAGGGATAGTCGATGAAGAAACGCGGCACACAAATCGTAAACGCAAAAAGAAAGATGTTACTTTTAGTGAAGACGATGAAGTTATTAATCCTGGTGAGTTTTAAGGGCATCGCATCGAGCAAAATATTCTAGCAGATTAATTTTCAGGGATTTTTTTTTACTAACAACTGGTATTTTCTGTATGAAATTACAGAGGATATCGATCCATCTGTGGGGAGATTCCGTAATTTGATACAAACAACAGTGATACCGGCAAAGGTATGGCATATTAATTCACTTTGTAAATGTATGATTTTCCCCATGCAAGTGTTCACAATATGACACATATTCATGGTGATATATGTTCTGTGGGACATATACTGTGTACAAAATACAGACTATTTGGCTAGATCCTAAATATAAAAAGAAGTACACACAGCATGGATATTTCAGTTGGTGATACTGTATTTACAAGTACAATTTTCTGCTGATGTGTTTTAACAGAGAAAGAAGATGGAAGGCAGTTTGATAATGGGCGACGTGCACGATATCATCATCAGAAGAGTGCAACCATTGACTTATAGCGACGAACTGTACAGTGATCTACCTGGGCCGAGAGATGGCAACATTCTAAGCCACCCTCTGTTTTTTGCCACATCTCTGTCGAACAAGCTTGGCATTAGCTTACCAAACCCTGCACCTGACGTGAACCAGGCCCCGTTGCCAGTCGATGTCCCGCCTATTATGGCGCCCATCAATGTCGAGCACGCAATACCAGAGCCAAAAAAGAAGAAATACGCCAAGGAGGCCTGGCCCGGAAAGAAACCAAACCCATCTTTACTCGTCTGAAATCGTGGTTTTCAACGGATTTTTATTTGGTCATCTTTTCCCATCGATATTTGCACCGAGAGAATATTTCCATGGGCGCGAACTGGACACTAAAGGTATGACATCTGTGAACTCATTCGCTGCTTGCTTTCATACTTAATTAAGAATTGATTCTTGAGCACACCATATCTCGATTTTGTAAGTCGCATCAGTTGCATTATGATGGGTTACTTGTCAGACGAAACAGTCTGCGCTTTTTTAAATTCCCAGGTATGAGATGCTGATTTTTTGCAGTGCCTTTTGTCCTGCAAAAAACATGGGTAGGCTACTCTACTGGTGCACAACATTTTAAAACACTTTAAATACTGATATTTGGATTAATTTAACACATCTGTACCATGAATTAAAGATGTGAAGAAACGGCATAAAGAAATGCTTGATATATTTTTCAACCATACATTCACTCAAATTTTAATTGAAGCATTAGTTTATCTTAGAAATCAAGTGATGCTGTCCCTTTGATTTTATGTATATGTGGAAAAAGCTGAATAAGAAATACAGTTATAATTGTGCTGTTATCTATAAAGAATTAAATGTAATACGAACCACAAGAGTCATAATGGTAAAGCTTGGATGAAATGCATTTTCCATGGAAGTGAAAAATGTGTTTGTTACAGAAAGTGTGGTTCAAACTAATGGTTTTATTGCCCTAATAAAAAAGAAACTCGGAATAGCGCAACTCACAGACTTGTAAATTCACAAAAACGCTAAAGCGTGATTATACGTCATGCGATCGGTCGAATAAACTTGTCAATATCTGATATCTTCTGTTTTAGTCCACATGAAGTAGGTCATTGAATCATATTTCTTGTACAAATAAAACCTGAAATTTTATTAATATTTTTCCGTGTTTTCTTCTTCAGCTTCCTTTAACTTTGCCCAGATTCTTATTCCTGGAAAAAAAAAATTGTATGCATGTTATCACATAGTTGGAAACGTTCAAAATGTGCGACTACTAGAACCTGAAGTTTAAAAATGCATAAATTACCTTCTATACTATGGCTAGCCTTTCATTCGTCTATAAAATGGCCTTTTTTCAAACTGTGGGACCCTTAAATAAGCTAGTATTAATGATTGAAATTCCATGATCCAATTGGTGCCCAATGTGTTTCTGTATGCTTACATTATAAATTCAACATTATCCAAAGCCCATTGATCTCTTCCTCGACTCTTGTGGTATGGCTGCCACCACCGAAATTGGACACCACTGACTTGTGAATGAAATGGGATATCGTATATCACACGTTTTGGCTAAATTATTAAGAAAAAAACAAACCTTAAATAGTTAAATCAATATATCAACTTATTATTCTTATCCCTTGCCGTAAGTTCTAATAATTTCCTATTCTTTGTCATAAATTAGCCATTTCATCTTGTCCCCAAAATTAAACGTTACCTGTGCAAAGTCTTGTGGTCGATGGTTAGCCATAAATTCCCAGTAAACGCCATTGTTTACACTGTATTGCAATACCACGGTTTTGCTTTCAACGTCAGGGGCGTGTAAATCTATGTTACACGAACTTGTATTTTTTGTATTTCCAATCTTGAGGATGAAACTGATTTTTCTGTAAAGACAAGGCAAATGTTAGTTGCATTAGTAATGTTAGTGTCTTCTGGTTCGTTTACTTTCACAAACCTGGCTAAAGTTAGGTCCATGTCGGTGGTCACTGCTTGCCTGAAGCCACATCCATCAAAATAAAGCTGTTTTCCTTGACCCCATGGAAACAGGCTTCCACACCCTGTACCAATTTCACCTCCCGTAATTATTTTCCACTTCTCTGGGGAAGGGATATCAAATGCATCGTATAGGCCATTTGGTCTCGTGACATCGAGTAATTTACTGCAGTCTTCTGTTCAAAGAATTAAGGATATTTGACTTCAACGCTTATCTTAAATATCTCAAATATCTCACGTTACCTTCGGTCACATTTTCTTCACATTTGCATTGACCATCGAGCGAGCAGTCTCCTCGTCCCGAACATGCATTTGAACACGTTTCCCCAATGTAAACATCGTCAATTGCCCAACTTATTCCGGATGGCCATTGCCCACTCTCTCGCCAACGAAATTGAGTTTGGCTAATTACAATCGATACACACTGGTTAATTGCGCTGGTACATGACATTGGTCCATTGATTCCAACATGCTTCATTCAATTTTAACTGATTTCAAACCTTGAAATTGTTTTCTCTGGTAATTTTATTGTAATTGTTGTCCAGTTGCTATAAACATCCGCAGAATATATGGATGGCCATTGATAGTTATTCGGGAAACAGTCTTTGCTTATTATTTTTCCAGGGTAACATCCAGGTGTTAGCAAATCCCAAATTCCTGAAAATGCATTTACATATAACTGAAATTCTTTATTCAACACATCATCAAGAAATATATTTCTAATGAAAATGGACTATTTGTTTACTTGCCTAAAAGTGGATCAGTGCTATACTCTAAGATTATAGCAGGAATTGAATCGCATATCCAAGTATGAGAACCACAGCCAACAATTATCTATACAAGCGTTCAAGTTCTTGTGATATTTATTCTACCTATATTTATCAACATCAGTAGTGTTGGAGTACTTGCCTTAAATTGCAAAATGTATTCTTCACCCACTATTAATTCCCGTGTTGTTAGACTCCCTGGTTGATTAGCCATCTTTTCCTTATCAAGTTTTGTTGTTCTCCATGCCATAGCCATTGCGGAAACCGATTTGCAAAAGTTCTTCACCACCTGCATGGAAATATTTGAAATTTTTCTAAAATCGATTCATTTATGTGTAGGTGTTTATATATCCAGTTGTCCGTTATACCTTTCCACCAGGGTAAAACCACCAATTTTCAGACTGCTTTGTTCCATTCTCGAACGTTTCTTTGAAATATGCCGGATTAATATCTGAACCACCAATCAGGACATTATCAATTGCAAATGGCACATTGAATTCTTCGGTTTTATCATCATTACTCTCTACATGGCATCCCGAAGGTTCCATCTGCCACCACCTCAAGCGAATTGTCTGGTCACTGGACCTAGCGTTTGCCGGCAATATGACATATTCTTGTTTGGCATCGCCAAACTCGGCATAATCCAACTCGCGCAAAACGTGCCAAGAAATTCCTGAAATATATAGCAAGGCTCACGTTTCAAAGGAATTTTCTTTGGACTATTTCTCATTTAATTAGTTTATTAAAGACATTACCTCCATCATTTGAATATTGGAAGTAAACGTTCTGGCTTCTTGATGATGGCTTCGAGCAGCCTCTATCTGCCGAAGGCCCACCGATCATCACTGTATACTGGACAAACCTTGACATTTTGTAGTTAAATTAGTAGGTTTTCGTGATTATGTATCACGTTGAAGAAAATATTGAGTATAGTTTACTTGGCATTTGACAGATCCATATCAACGGTCTCCAAAAGTCTTTGACCACATGAATCGAATACCATCGCAAGTTGTCCGTGAAGTGGCTGGCACGGCGTTTGAACTCTTCCCCCCAAAACCAAACCCCAGTGAGAAGGGTCTAATCCAGAATCTTCAAACGGTTCCCTTATACTTTTCTAAAATAAAAAGCAAAAAGCACAAATTATTGGATAAGCTTTTATTTTACAGAATCAGAAATGTCCGATTGAAGACTTACTGTATGATTTCCAAAAGGAACTCTGCAGTCGTCGCCCTTATAACCATTGTCGCAAATGCATTTGCCAGAGATGCAGGATCCATGGCCGTGACAATTGTTAGGGCAACCAGGTCCGATGTACACTTTCTGGATGCCCCATTTGGTTGTGGTTGTATGTGCCACTAACTGAATCCACCGGAATCGCAAAGTATTGTTAAGCATCTTGCCATATAGCGGTAATACGATTCGACGCCATTTACCAGACATGCCGTAGATACTGGGCGGTTCAACCACTTCACCACTTGTGTGAAAGCAACTGACCAAATTGGTCCTGGGTACGCAGGTGGGTTGGAATAACTTCCAGGACAATCCATAATCCATAGAATATTGAAGAGAAACAGTAGATGATTGGGCGTCTTGCAAGTTACTTTCACATCCAACTGCTATCTGTAAAAGGAAGTGTGTGTGAAATGATTGGGTTTGGCTGAATTGCTGATTATGGCAGTTTCACCAACCATGAACTCCAGTGTGTAACCAATTTCCGTAAAAATGTCAATTGTTTCCAAAAATGCCTTTTCGGCTCCTGTGCTTTCTCCAATGGCAACGCCATTTCCCGAACCACAGTAGGGCTTAAAATCGATGTTATCTTGTCCGACCCATTGGATTTCGTCCAAAATTGCTCCATTTACTAGATCTTGAAGGCTTTTTGCGGGATTGGTCTTTCCACTTATTACTACGTTGTCCAGTGCCCAATCCAAATTTGCTGGATTAATATGCTTTGGCTGCCACCAGCGAACAGAAACTCCTACCTGAAGTGCCCCAGGAGGAAGTAATACCACTGTGGTACTACAACATTGGAAAATACACTTTAGGTGCAAGTGTGGATGATGGACCAAAAGGCACAAAATGGAAAATGTCTGACCTTTTGTTCTTATGTTGGAAATTATTTAATTCCGTTAACGTTGTCCACTTAATGCCGTTGTTTACAGAATACTGTAGCAGAACCAATTGGCTGTGTTCCTTCGGTGATAAGATACATCCAAATTGAAAATCAAATCGAATGTAGAGAGCATTCTTTAGGTCTAATGGCACTGTCTGCAACATTCGACTGCAACCCTGTTTTAATCGAAATCATTGTATGCTTTGACTGCCTTCCACCTAGTGGCATATGTAATACATCCAATTTAAATTATAGATACAAATATCACGGATTCCTGATACATACACCATAAAAATGCAGGGCAGTTCCACTACCAATCGATCCACAGAGATTGGAAATAGCACCGCCTTTTGCAATGGCCCATTGCTTGCT
>JAQGAE010005918.1:0-10716 GCA_034696685.1 Julus scandinavius
GTAGCAAGATTCAATCTCAAACAGTTTGCAACTAAAAGTTATAATTTTGCCAAACTAAAGCTCTCAGGTGACACTATGCAGAAACAATCATTAGAAAAATGAAAAGCGCAGCCATTATTTATTAGGGTGGAGCAAATTTTCAACATGGACGAATTTTCCCCCAGGTAAACGACATGGTAATGTACCCAGAGATATGAATAGTTAACACGTATATGGACAAATTTTTACCCTTCATGCTGCATGATAGGCTTGCGCTGTACCAGACAAGCCATCAAAAGATATTTATTGATCAAAAGCAACGTAACAGAAAAACCGAATATGGGTGTGTCAAATTCAAAACAATCACGTAATTAACGATGGAGGGCACAATCAATTGATCTCTGCTGAAATTATAAACGCAAGAAATTGTCGTATTAGCACACCTAAGGCGAGGATGATTACTGCAAGCTAGGGCTGGACTAAAGTGCACGACATGTAGGCCATTTAACACACGAAGCTACACTGCCCTTTTCTAAAACTTCATGTTTTCTACATTTTTTTAATTGAAAGAAAAATAAACCGTTGCAATACAGTACACCCAATTGAAAATGCCATGGAAAAACTTCCATGTTTACTCCCATGATCGTATATTTGATAGAATTACTATTTTGCTATCGCTGTCCACAATAAGGTCACCCATGTTAGCTTATTTAACGACGCCCAAGTTATTTATGATCATAAAGATATTAGGGGGGAAGGGGATGAGGTGATGTGCCTTATGACAAGTCGTAACATAGCCCCTCGCAATCATTGTAAATCCACTTCATTTGTAGAATTGTAGTGTACAAGAGCACCTCAAATTGTTGGCTTAAGAATAATGGGAATTTCAAACCTACTACCGTCTATCCAGAATAAGCTTTGGAATATTTAACTTGTCATATTTGTGTTGAGAAATTCGCTGATATTTCATTTCAAAGACCTATCTTAGGGCACAGCCCATTTCACTGTAATTCAATGCAGCGAGTACAATTTATGACAGAGACCTATAGTTATTCACACAATAACCCACCGAGATTTGATGAACACTCCTAGAAAAGGAACTGCCCCTAAACTACTTTTAGGGCATAGTACTATTCACAAGTTGTGATAAATATAGGCATAGTTTGAATGGAAAGACGTGTTGCCAACATTTATAAATGTTTTCAAATTGCAACTACGTACATGAGCAAGTTAAGTGTGCAAAAACGATACATACACATTTTTAGTTAAGTCCAAACCAATTCAGAAATTTGAAGCACGTATTAAGCTAGTTGAAGTTCAGAATGAGCATGCAGATTTTTTAAACAAACATGGTAGTTTTCCTCACTTTGGACATTTGGAATTCCACAACAAGACAAACTTCGAACATTTACCTTGTATAAAAAACGTCCAAGGCAATAAATTGCCAAACTGTCACGCGATACAAGCTGAATGTTAATCCCACATGATTGTAAATAATTTACATATAATTCAACTAAAATTTCTTCGAACTAACTATCAAGTCCATTCTCAGAAAATTTGCCACAAGCGTTCGTATTTCACAATAGTGGTTTACAAAACCTCAAGATAAACATGTTATTAAGTACGCTATCAGAATTGCATGGACAATACACAATTTAGTTTTTTAAATTTCGTTAACATTTATTGATGGTTATTGTGTACGATGAAGGTTTCGTAAATCAGAAAAACTTCCAAATTTAACTGAAATGCCAAGTCCTTCCCACGATAAGAACCTGGTTTCCCACCAGTAAGTAAAGTGGACAGTTGAATCCTATAGTTATGAAATAATAACAATAATCAACGTGAGGTTTCACTTTAGCTGTACAACCTCCTTCAGTTGCCTCTTAGTGTAATCATTCCAAATGGTTGCACATCTATTTGAAATTCTAATTGAACAATTTGTCGTAAGAGGAAATTAAATTTCAAGATATGCCACACAATCTTTCCAGATAGTAGCACAGCGAATAACAGGGCTCCCACATTTTTTTGACAATGAAATTCCCAGACTTTCCAGGTTTTTTCAGGACATTTTTTAATTTTTCTATGACAGCAAAATTAACATTTAATTTTTTTTTACTTTGTTTTTACTCAGCAAAATAATTCATTTGCAGTAACATGGTAAAAATAATAGAAACATGAATAGGTTTTTTTAATGTTTTCCAATCATGGCTTTCAAGTTTAAGGATAATTATTGTCAGCATAATCGTAGTCAGAAATATTCCAGTACCAATTTTAAAAGCTCCCCGACTTTCCAAGTCTCTTCAATGTCTTTCTCAAATTTCCTGACATTTCAGAATTTTCCAGGTTGTGGGAACCCTGAATAATCATTAACGTAGAAATCTGTAAACCAAAAAAATACTTTCCTGCAAAACTACTGTAACCAAATCCAAATTGTTGAATAATTTCATAGTACAATAAAGGGGCTACCAAAGCAAACGTTATGTGCGACCTAATTACCAAACAGAAAAGCTGATTTTGGTTTGTACGGCACAAGGATGAAACAAAATGCAAAAGAGGTGAGGTTGTACATCAAACCTAGCGTACATCGTTGGCCTATAGGATGAACAACCCAATGCATTTCCATTCAAATGTCACACCTCTGCAGTCCATCAGCATTACAGTATGCAAATTGCTCCCACAGAAAATATTTCTCAGGATTAAGGTGGACAGCCATCAAATGAATTCTCAAACTAAGGGCTGGAGCATATAAGTAGTACATTGACTAGGGTGAAGAAATTCGCAGATTTCTTAGCGAGGGGAAGAAAAGAAGAAGGGGGAGCAGTTGGGATTACTCGAACAGCATGTGGGGTGGAAGATCGGCGAACCGAGGGGTAGTCAAGAGGCGGCTTCCGACGGGCCCTACTATGTGCTAATGGGCCATGCAGAAACAGTTGGGTGCCAAACTCAGGTGTGAGGATTCAACCATTTCACAAAAGTGGGGGTCAATAATGAATTGCAATATTAACAGTTGTTGTTTGGTTTTTTTTTCCAAGAAAAAAAAAAGCCCAATGGCCTTCTCTCTCCAGGAAACTCTCCGCTCCTAAAATTGATTCCAAATGTCCGATTAATGAGTCGGATAACAGCTGATTTACATGAACATTATTTAGAGGCAATGCCATGTCCGATACGCGCATTTAAATATCCCGTGCATATGTCGAAAAACCAGTAAAACACAATGATATTCCGCCAACGAGATCTTGGAAAACGAGTCTGTCCTCCCACAGATTGTCCGTACACAATAAGGGGCGGTTATTGGGGAAACGCCCACGTGCAATTGAAAATGGGATGCATTTGATTGCCTGAATGGTGCACACAATTTTTAAAAAAAATATTGTGATAAAATTCAAATAGTGCACGCGAAATCGCAACCATGAATGAAAACGCATGGCCCACTTGTCAAAATTTCTTGAAAAATGCTCTAACCCTGAAGAACAAATAAAACATGGTAGAAATTACCATTAAAACATTTTCATTGCCACACTGATAAATTTATAAATTCGCTTTGGGATCAACATCTTGTATGGAAAGATAGTTAAGAAAAAATAACTGCTCCAAGCAAGGTTAAATGTTAGAGAAACTTATTCTCACCAGTATTAGCCATGCATAGCCCATGTTTACCGATGCATGACAACCTTGGTATATATTTTTTCGTGAAAAAAAAAGGCCACCACAAGACCTCACATCTAAGCTTATTGATTAATGCAGGTGTGTACTGAAAAACTACTCCCTATAACGTATATGCACATAGTATTGATGTGACTTTGGCATAGACAACACATTGCACATGTTATCCCATCAGATGAAGGGGGGGGAGGTACTTATCATCAGCATACGATTTGTTGGTGTCCTCTGTCATGCCAACGGCGATTCTGGCTAATTAATACCAAAGTAAATCATAAAACCCACGCAACTTCGACTTTGGGGGGTGCGTGACATTATTTTGCACTGCTAAATCCACCTTAATAGTATGCAAATAGAGGTCAGTTTTTGCTTAATTAGATTGCCAACAGTAGAAAACTGGCCAAGTCATTGAAATTACCACATGTATCAATTTAAAGAGAACCACTCTTAATTGACATATAAAAAAAACCTATATGCAAAACAGGACTGACCAACTAATTTGCGTTCTGTTATCTAATGAAAGCAGAACTCGCAAATGATATTAATGATACTGAAACTAGGATGAAGTGGTATGCCACCAAGTCCACAGAAAGGCAAAGATCGATTAGGTATCGCCATGACAACTAGCCAAAACACCTTCAATTGACAATGTAGGAAAATTTCCCAAATTGTTTCAACCAAATAATGGGTTAATGCTGCCTAAATAATTTTTCTTGGCGTCAGATTATGAGCTACAATTAAAAACACGTCCAGATTTTATAATAATAACAACCCCCGAGGCATTTGTGGTATGCAAGTGTCTGAGGGACGTTTTTGTGGAGAAAAAAAAAATTGCAAATCTGCACTTTTAACACCTTCACAGATGCAAAACGCGTTCACAAGTTTGAATTGACTTAGCATACCGCTTAAAACAAGGCCTAACCATCGTGAGATAACCGTGTATGTGGAGAGGGGGTGGCAAAGTTGCAGCCTACTAACACCATTCCACGCAATGACCTGGCAACTGACCCGAGTTTTGACTTTCAGCAGGAGTCTAAAAATTTCAAAGTGTAAAATAGCTGGTGTAATCTGCCTCGTTCAATCGTGGTTAAATGGAGGAACCCCAGGGTGCTGGCTCCAGCCAAATGAGACAGAAATTGCACCTTTATATCAAAAAGGCTCAGATGATGGCAGGAGGAGGACTATACAAGAGAGACGTCGACCGGCATGACGATGGGGGAGATTCCACACACAAAAAAACGCCTAAAAACGGTTTAAATCTTAATCCGAATTATACAATAATGGCCAAGGGCAAGGCATGGCAAACGCAGCACCACTAGGGTGGCGGCAGCAATAAGCGAAATCACAATTTGGTAAGAGATTCCAGCCGAAATCTTTTTTTGGAAAATGTACCACGTGTGAACCTGGGTTATACGTAATATGTAAGAGAAGGAAAATTTGAATACAAACTCCCTCCAAACTTATAATCCCTAACTTGTGACCACCCGTCGTGCGAGTCCGGTCTGAAAAACTGATGATTTCACACTTTGCTATTGGGTTTGGAGGCCATGGTAGAAATAACACAAATAAAAAACATGAATTCTATGAGGAGTACTAAAAGTCGACAAAAAAAACCATCAGGTTTGAAATATAGGAGAACAGACAAATAGAAGGTATACATCAAATTCTATTTAGATTGAGAGCCAGCCCCACAGAATGAGTGAATGACAATGCTAGAAACGAAAACAAAAATTGTGCTAATTATACTGACAACCAGCCTTGTGATCAAAATATAGATTAATGACGTGATAAATTAAAGTCGATAACAGTGTCGATAACATTTCGAAAGTAAAATAGGCAGCTAAAATTTTCTTTCATGTTTCACACTCAAAATGCAAAATGAAGAAAACAAGCATAAACATGTAAACAGTCATATTAAATATTAAGAAGTCATAATACTTGCGCAGTACAAAATTGTTTTAACGTATCAGTACACTAAACCATGAAATCATTGAAGTCATAATTATTTAATGGCTAATAGCATTGAAAACAACAAAAGAATGAGGACAGCAGTCGAACACAATGCACAGCTTCTGGATTCAGCCAGAAGCAGAATGAGAATTTTGGCCAAGTCTTTTGCTTTTTATTGGTCAAAGACCGCTTGGGAGAGGTCCCCCTATTGAATCGCATCTAGTTTTTCTCTCCCTTTTCTCGAAAAATCTGGCCAACAGCTTTTGAAAAGCTGGATGAACAATGCATTAAGAGCAACATAAATGCATTCCAACTTCCAAGAGTAACAACGTTCAAGAAGTAGAGAGAGAAACATGGTGAGGTACGGCGATGTTTCTTCAATATTTTAAGTAAGATTGGTTCGCGGCTCAACCTCCCTCCCCAGCCAAGAAAAGTAGTCGAATCTCCTACCGAAAATAGCAGTTAAAACGAGAACAACCTCCACCATTTCAAAATGTCTCCTAACACCTGCACCAACAATGTTTTTCACCAACGCAAATTTATGGCTTATCTTAAGAGTTGTCAAAGAATATACGATGGTGAATTTGTATACAACATTTTGGACCGTAGGTTCGGGAAGAAGGGCAAAAAAATAAAAAATAAAAACGAATTCGCGAGGCTTTTCGTGTTTATGTGACATTTTTTAGTGCCATCTTAACGACTGAGCACACCCATGGGCGTACTTTTTTATGCATGCAGCGAAACGCAGAAACATGTCAGAAAATGTCGCGCAAAATTGTTTACAAGCAGCATTACAAGTGTTCTCCGACAAATTATCTCTCCTCCTAATCGGGCATATCAATTCGTTCCTAAATACTTGGCACGCATTACTTTATCCCGCTAGATAAGCCTAAGCCCCCATTTTCAGCCACGAGCAGCAACTTTTTAAATAATCAAATGTACAGATTAATTTATTCTAAACAACAAAAATACCGGTTAGACGTTGGACCTACAATTTGTTACTGTGAAAAAACAGTTGCTTATTAATTTTAATAAAATCAATTTGCTCACAAAGTGCATCACGTTAGCCATTAGTTTTAACTACATTACACTATTATCTTAAGCTGTTGATCACCATTACTAATTTTATGTACTTACATTTTTTCTAAATTTACCAGGCCTTCGAAAGCGTCATCCCGTAGACTAGTATAATCATTATTTTGAAGTTCTCTGAAAATATACAAAAGTTGGAATTTTAGGCAATAACTCACAAGTTACATGTTTTTACTATAGCCACATTTTCATTGCAAAAATGCATCATTATTCAATAATTAATTTTGTAAAGTCATTAGAAGGCGCTGTATGCGCTACAGTCACATGACTGAAAAGAATTTCCAGGTCTGAATGCAATAAAATCCGCAAGTTCTCCTGTTTTTTGGTTATCTGAAACCCGCACCATCTGCATTCCCCCAGAATAGGGTCGGGTTCGATTGTTGTTGTTTTTGTATAGTAGATAAACTGACTACATTTGTTTGCTCCATTGAACACTATCAATTAGAGAGAAAAAAATGCGATACAATGTTATGAAATAGCGTTATAAGCCTAAATTAATTTTCCAAGCTATACAGCTCAAGCCAAAGTAAGAAATTCGTATTCGGAATTGTTTCTTGCTAAATAACTGACAAAATCTGAGCCGTGCAATTTCACTTTTGTTTCAACTCTTTCAGTCAGACATTTGCAATTATGAATGACAACTTCATAATGGTGTGTTTAGACTCGATGCTCACCAGTCTTACTATAACAAAAGCGTTGACAATTTTGCCTTAACCAATTTTGGACAAATATGTTTACACACACACTCTCGATTTCTATCTGACAAAACAAGGAGGAGAACTGGCACAAGGCTGTTTACTTTTGGGACTTTCACTAGGCATGGATTGGGGACATTTCAGAGTACCAAGCTCGCATGTTGCGTGCCTGCGTAAGCCTAGAGGGTCTGTATTTAATATCACTTCCAGCGTGTTTCAACCTTGAAATTTAAGGAAGCAAAGGAGTTTATCCTAGAAAAAAAAAACACAAATGCATATCGGATGACAACAGACTAGCTTCAACACCTGTTATTTTTGCATAGTGATAGCAAAAAAAAAAAAACACAAGTTGAGGAAAATTTTATTTAAAAGTCTTCCAGGAAAAATTTGAATGTCGACACCATGCAAACAACTTTCAAATCACCCTGTACACACTTGCTCATCGTTTTATCGAGCTTTTTGTTTCGAAATCAAGATAGGCGTTGCAGCAATATAGGTACTCGCGCCATGGAAATGTTTTGTCATCTTCCATCAGCGTAGTGCGAATGATAAGATGTAGTTAGGCCTGTTGTTGCCCAAACTTCAAGGCAACCAGTAATCAAGATGACTAACCAACCTGGCAACAGGCAGTCTGCACCGAAAGCTTTTTACGTGGCCGTGTACTTGGCACGTTCGTTCGCTTCGATGAACACCGACCGATACGCATTGCCAGAAAAACAAGTCCGTCGTTGAAAACGAGAAGGGTTTCAAGTCCAAAATTAGGACAGTCGGTTTTGATTTACAGGCTTTAATAGCAGCAGACTAGCAAGTACACAAACGCCACTCGTTCGCTACGGCTGCCAAAGAAACAACTGAAAATTCTCAGCAGCCTGGCCTCCTTCCATTCATCTAGGAAATTTGAATTTAAAACGAAACCTGCATTTCCCCCTCCCCTACATTCACCTGAGGCAGGCAATAAAATAAAAGTGTCAACAAAAACCGCTCATTTCATTCAATGGATGCCCAACGGAGTCCACATTTAGAACACGTCCACATTTTGGGCAGTAGCCAGGTCATCATTCCTCCAGGACATCAATCGAGGTG
This sequence comes from Julus scandinavius, assembly GCA_034696685.1. Classification (NCBI taxonomy): domain Eukaryota; kingdom Metazoa; phylum Arthropoda; class Diplopoda; order Julida; family Julidae; genus Julus; species Julus scandinavius. Next base: position 8,460 of record JAQGAE010005918.1, read on the forward strand.
TTAGTCTGACCTTAAGTGGCTCAAAAGATGCAATGTTCTAAATATCCGAAAACCAGACAAGCCATACCAAGTAATTCCCTCTAGCATTGCTGCGAGACAAGTGTAAAGAACCTAAATATACAAATTGAACATGAGCACTGACAGAGCAGCCAAATTAACTATCGACCTAATAATTAATTACATAGGTCACTACCTAAATTGTCTTTGCTACAACAGTGAAAGTGGTCTCGTTTTATGGTAACAGCTTTGAAAATCCATTCTGAAACTTCGTGGTAGCCATGATAAAATGGAAGGTAAAACATCCGCAAAGTTAAAACTCGTGTTATCGACCCGTAGTTTGCAATTAAACCACGACGCACCTGCAAATCTGAAGGGGGCAATAATAAGGATGCACTCGTACCAATGCAAACTCGAACCAAAATTTACGAGTTGCGCGGTGGATTAAGGACAGAAAAATAAGCAGGGTTTACACAAACGGAGGATTAATTTTTACGACGCCGGGACGGTCACCCACTTCCGCCAGTAGCTAATAAAGGTGTGAAACATGCCTGGTTTACGAGCAACAAAATTAAAAACAGGCCACAAGAGAGAACGTCCATATGTTATTACCACAGAAGACATTTCATAAAATGTGCGACAAAGACTCAAAACACCTGAGCACCGCTTACTGTACAAAATGTCCGAAATCTGCAGTCAGTTATAGGGGTAAGGTTCCCGAAAAAAAAAAGTTATGGCAAGTACGTTTAGTTTCCAGGACAATCGTTACATTATGTGTAAACTGCCGTAGTAAATTCACAATGTGGGAGCTGCTAGTACGAGTATAGACTATAAAGCCAATTCGTAATTCAACTGAGTCCGAGGAAATTGCTTATAAATCCTTCAGAAACACTGGCAAACTGCTGCTGAAGACTAAAATGAATGGAGTTACCTCTGTTGCATGCAGATAGAAGAATCGACGCTTTTAAAGTAAATGTTTTCAAGATTTTATCTCTTCAAAGCAAGGCTTAAAACTTTGTTATTTGCATTCGACAGATTTATCATTTATACAGGGACATTTTTTTATTTATCTAAAATTCCATCACGGGACCTGTCAAGAATGTGATCACGAGGCATTCATCATTACAACAATCATATTTTTCTCAGCTATTTAGCATGAACAACGCCATAGTTTTCACATGTAGAGGCGACAGCTCTCCCTACAAAGTATTTTGTACGTCGCAGCCTGTGGAACAGCTGTGTTACGAACGAATACCTAATACCAAATACCAAACATCGGCCTACAAGCGTCATTGAAACGTCATTTGCTCCCGCTACAAGTATTTGGCATTATATTTATTTGGAACACAGCCACTACACAGGCGAAAGGGAAACGTACATAGAACATACAAACACAGTGATACAGTGTAGCTAAAATGCTTTATCAGCCTATCTTATTTAACCCTAGTTTATTCGAAGCTGCATAAACCCTTATAACTTGGCAGTAACATTTATAATTACTCGGTACAGTGAACCTTATCGAAAAGGTAGTTCTTATCAACTGCAATTTTGTTGTCAATATAATTATTAGTATAACAATTTCGCAATGAATTATCAATAATTAGGTTCACTACAAACATGTTCTAAACACGATAAAACTATTTACATAAACAAGTGTTCTGATTAGATTCAGGGTCGGCGTTCTTTCGTTTTACTGTATCCATTATCTTTTATATCAAATACCTTGACATCTAAGCTACGTGATCGATTATTATCAATCAAGATAATTAGCTCATCTTTGTACTCTTTTCAAACCGAGGGCCTCAAATATGACCAATAAGCCCTGATGTGACACTCTGCGTATAGCAGCTAAGTGACATACAGATTCTATGGGTTAGTTTACAGTATTATTCCTAATCTGGATCTGACTGAATGCATCACGATTTGTTTAACCGTAATGTTCAATTTCAAACTTGAATAACAAGACACTTGCAAGCTACGTAGCACCAATCCAATGTTATATTCGAAAACACATAGTAGGCTACACGATAAACTCAGATTCAATTTTCTATACAAAATAAGGTTTTCAACACTTCGTTCAGGGTGATGCATGAATATTGAAAGAAACCTTGATGCTATCATGTATCTAAAAGATACTTTCCCTACAATTTATTTGTCATCAAACTTGCTCATGGAAGGACTTTTAACTAGATTAGAATTTAGCTCTGTCAAAGCATTACAGGTTTTGCGTCCCTGCTTTTCGTCTTTTTTAAATTGTCAT